>LGRX02033337.1:0-30095 GCA_001247695.2 Cymbomonas tetramitiformis
ATGAAATTTGACATCATGCATGCCCCCTCGTGGCCACATAGCGTGCCCTTTTAAGTCACCGCGCGCTTGGTAATTGTGACAGTACCAGAAAATTTAATTAATTTTATGGCGTTACACCCCCCAAAAGCACACCGCACATACACATACCTAAAGTTCACGAGAGTACATTTCAGCATCAATAACAATTCAAAAGGGTCCTAAATGATTTTTCAAAACCTTTATGGGACTCATACACCCCATCTAGTGCCCATAAAAAAAGCATACATTTTGGTACTTGTGACAGTACCATACCACCGGGCAGTAGCCATGAAGCACTGACACCTCATACTGCATGATACTGTAGTAGAAGCATCTGATAGGTTAATGGGACTTGGTCATGCTGACTAGGATTAACTCAGGGAGTTGAGTGATTAAGTAATGGCCAAGGCCAAAGAAACAGTTGAGTTCCCAAGAGTAAAGACAGCCGATATGGCAAAAGATATAACCTAATTCTTACCGCCCAGTCCTTAAATGCCTCGTACTGCCAAGTGTCATCCGGTGTTGGCTTTGATGGCTCCTGAAATACACGAGTGTTCGGGAGGGAACTTCCTTCCTCCAAGACCCGCTTCAGATATCGATAATAAGAAGACTCGGGCATCGCCCAAAGGTTGCGTAAGGTGACTAAGCACACGGGCTTGTCGCAGAATTTAAAAGGAGTGCCCTGGGTCGGCACAAGGCGTTTTCCACTCTCCACATCAAACACCAATGCAACAGAGATCGTGGACGGCATCGCCGCAACGTATTCCTTCTGCGAGAGCATCTCCTTGTGCTTGTAGTTCTTCTCGTAACTCTGGAAAGTGAACTGTTTGTGGCATGCTTGCGCGCAGCCGCAGGAAAAGTCAGAAGCACAAAAACCGCCAATATTTTGGCGCTGCTTTTGCAACTGAATGCTTCTGGACACGCGCTTTGCGTTACGACTTTCCATTTTTGCGTGAAATAGCGTGGGGGTTTACCTTTCTCATATGCAATGTTGTTCGTGTTGTCATGTAGCCTATTTTGCCAGGGAATTAGGGCAAGTGTCGGAGGTGTCGGATCGGCTCTCTCTCGCGTGTGACAATCGTATACGATTGTCAAGCTTGGACCGCACGGTTAATCATACGTCAAAGACAATCACTTTTCATCAAACACACCAAAAGTACACGTGAAACCTTTCAGAGCAAATTTCTAATAACATAGTTACCGTTCGATCACTCAGTTTGGCAATTTTTGCACCTCAGTACTAAGGCAGTGTAGCTGTCTCTTCTCGACTCATGCAAAACATTCCTTAGGCGATTCTTACACCTCAATACTAACGCAATGTAACTGCACCTTCTCGACTCGCGTAAGACTTTCCCATCGGTGTTCTCGATCACTACAAGCTGCTATGAGTAATTACCTCTGAGCACCATTCTTGTGCTGCGGCAAAAACTGTGTCCTACAGTTCTCCAACCTTAGGGACCTTCCCGCTTACACTTGGCATCATTCCACGTTACTCATTCACGGAACGTTAACGCGCCAGACTTCCGCAGTAGCTCAGCCGTCAACTCCACACAGGTTTACGTTTGTATTCTAGCTAAGCAACTAGAGATCGAAGTTGTCCGGAATTCCAGGATAATAAGACAGTATTTTGCGAACTTCTGAGGATAGCAGAGATGGCTCGTGAAGGTATCCCACACTCGTAATGATCGGAATTTCGAATATCTCGGAGTACAGCCAAAGGAAATGCTTGCAGGGAGCAGGTCGGGTCCTCGCCATATCTCGAAAACACGGACACGAACAACGGTATTCTCGTCAAAACTCCAAGAGGTATTCACGGCCATCGGAATCGGGGTGACAAACTCGGAAGTTATACACGGTTGCACCACCAGGAACACATTTCCGGATTTGAGTCAGTGCAAGCTGATCGGTCTTAACCATGCCGTGGAGCGCCTTATAGAAATTCTCTATCTTCTTCGTCATGAAACCCTTGCCACTGGCTTTCACCTTAACACCGTTGCGAAGTCTCTCCTCCACGTCCATCTCCGAATTCTCCGAACTCACCAGATGTCCTCGAGCCTCTTCTGGGGTCACATCCTCATGGGCAACGCAAACACCAAGAGAACAGAGACGAGTCTCCTCACTTTCCAGGATCTTTGTGTCCGGTGCAACAAGAAGTTTTGGTACACGGTTCGCCCCCCCCTCGGGCAGTCCAGGCATCGAAACGTGACAACAATACCATGGGTTTTGAACACATTTCCACGAACAGAATATAATCCTCCGGATCGGGGGAGTGGTCCTCACTTCGCGAACTTGACCCTTTCGAAGAGTTAAATTTTTTGCTGGAAAATAATAGGTCAAGCTTCCGGTGTACCCAATAGTCAGCTGCCCTTTCGCGATTGGGATGTCGTGACGAGAACCATTAGACTTCCGTCCATAGCATTTACCGTTAGTGTCTGCCCGCATGACGTGAAGCAGGGAAGGTTGGAAGTCCCCACCAGCTTCCGGGTAAACGCGAACTAAAGCACGCTCCGGACGTGCCGCAGAGGTAGGTCTTGCCGCCGAGGTAGGTGTTGCCGCCGAGGTAGGTGGTGCCGCCGAGGTAGGTCTTGCCGCCGAGGTAGGTCTTGCCGCAGAGGCAGGTGGCACCGCCGAGGCAGTGCGCGGCTTCTTGGAGGCGACGCCTTCGGAGGGAAGTTCCGCAGGGCGTTTGCGCGAAACCCCCCCATGGTTTACCTTATCTGGACGGTGGGTGTCCGTTGCAGGGATGCCCCTCTGTGGAAGCCATCCTGTCGCGCC
Source organism: Cymbomonas tetramitiformis (assembly GCA_001247695.2). Lineage (NCBI taxonomy): Eukaryota > Viridiplantae > Chlorophyta > Pyramimonadophyceae > Pyramimonadales > Pyramimonadaceae > Cymbomonas > Cymbomonas tetramitiformis. The sequence goes on from LGRX02033337.1 coordinate 2,794, forward strand.
AGCACGAACAGTTTGCATTAATTCGCGACCATCTGCAAACTCTGCCTGAGTAAGGAAACCCACTTATCCTCCAATGAACGAATACGACCTTGCACGCACAACAAGTGCTTTGTAGAGTTCTGCCGGTTCATCGCCAGGCAAATTTGTCGAATCTGCATAAGGCTATCGAATTCCACCGACTCCAACAAGGTGGAGTAGTATGCCCCCCACGATCTCCACTTCGCGTGCATGCTTTCCGCAAGGCATACAAGCGGTCGTTGGATTTCGGCGGTCATGTCTTCGGGTTGATCCTTGAATTGCGTCAGAATGTGCTGCGCGTGCCGTATTTGGAAAACGAAGTACGCATTCAATTTTGGCTGATTCGACCTGCCGCACTTCTCAGCATACCAGGCGAAGATGGCAGTTTCACAGGACACCTTGGCCTCGGGAGTAGAGTGAATCCATCGCTGTAACAGGTCTTTGTGCCCGGCATGGAGATCTGATGGAATAAGAGATTCGATCTTATGTAAGTTCTGCCCCCAATGGAACGTGCACTCCAGATTGTTACGGTCATCTTGGCTGGCAAAACTTTCTTGATTGCTGCCCAGTTAGCACCTGTGCCCCAAATATTAATCAGTTCTTGAAAACCAAGTATATCATGCGTAGGTTTACACGGTGCTGACAATCGTATACGATTGTCAGAACGTTATAATGTGCAAACTCCCACATTGAAAACTAAGATTATTGACTTGCCCTGTATATCATGCGTAGCGGTTACACGGTGCTGACAATGGTATACGATTGTCAGCTGCTGACAATGGTATACGATTGTCAACGGTTCTGACAATCGTATACGATTGTCAGAGCCGTGTAATTTACAAACTCTCCCATTGAAAATGATGATCTTTAACTTACCTGCTGCATCTCCCATGAAGCCGTAGAATAATACTTCCGCACGCGGGTGTTCGGCTGCTACCGTCTTCTTCACCAATGTCCAAAACAGTACCTGTGTTTCGGTACAATCTTTGGGTACGTTCATGGTGGCAATAGTGAGCAGGGCGTTGGCCTCTATGGAGAACACGTGCGCCCCCATCGTCACCCAATCCCCAGAAACCTTGCGATGTACGAAATCCAAGTGGACGTACGCTGAGCGAAGGTAGTCGTCGCTGCTGTTCGGGTGCATGCGAAGCACGAGATCGACACCTCCATCCACTCCGACACTGGACATAACGAACGTGTGAGCAAAACTGTCGATGTTCCCCTCGTCCGCGAAAGATTGCAGTAGCCCCTTACCGTGCTGAGCAGCCCATTCGGAAACGGCTTTCATGCCCTCATCCTGTCGACGACCTCGCACGAAATTCTGGTCCACTGCCTTATCAATCACTTTCATTTTCCTCGCGATGTCAGGTAGCTGGCTAGGGTCAAAAGAAGAGTCTTTTGGAAAGACGGTTTCCGTGAGTAAAGTCCTTTTCACGTCGCAAACGTTTCGCACTCCACCGGTATTTAGAACCTCCGCAGCCCTAGTCTTAGCCGTTTTTATCTCATTCACGCTGGGGTTGTCGGTGGTCAGCACGGAATGGTTGTGTGCATCGGTGCCGGTACTCAGAACGAGGATGTTCCAATCGGAGTCTTCTTCGGTGGTTACACGAAACGGACAATTGCCAGAATGAATGGGCTCAGCGTTGCAATGGGCGCAAGCCAGATTGCGGTTTTTAAAGGTACCGGTGAAGTCGGAATGGTTCCGGTCTCCCGTTTGACGATATACGAGACATGCATCGTTGGTACAGGATAAAGCCCCACCACATCGCGTAGTTCTAGTGAGTCGGCCTTTGATACGCTTTTTGTCGGATGAGCGCAGCCAGGTCTGCGGATCGTATTTTAAGAAATCTCTCCAAGGAGAGAAAACTCCTGCACGTGGCTTATAAACTACCCCCGGAAGAAGAGGCACTGGCAGTTCGTCGACAAGCTCTTCAGGCTGAACTGGCGCTACGTCTTGGGACAAATCCACGTGCTGCGAAAAATCAATCGGAATAGCTGGTCCGGTGTAGGCTGTATATTCCGATTTGACCTTGTGCTTGAGCTTTGGTTCTATTCCCGCGCTGGAGGATTTCGTAGATTCATTCGAGTCTTTTGGAGGTGGAGGCGATTCGGTTAAGTCACAAACAAAATGTTCTTGCTTTATTTCAGGGCGAGGCGGAGAAGCTGATGCTTGGGAAGATTCGTGGGTGGCTGTTTCGACATTCACACAACCGGTTTTCACGTCACTCGTAGATCCGGGGGTTGAGCTGACACCACCGATCACAAGTACGACAGCTCCGTCAGGGAACACGGTACCGAGCTCGACAGTTTGCACATCTTCTGTGCTGCGCAAGTGAAGAAGCATCGGGGTATCGGTAAGGGTTGGAAACAAGGCCTGTAGTAACTGAAGAGAGATTGGCACCGCATGCGGGACATCCAAAGCATGGTTACCGTATCGCAGGGAAGTCGGCATGGTATCCTAAGGTACCATGAGAAATGAAGTTTTCTATTATCGGAAGACTCTATATAGACATGGGTTCAGTGTAAATTTTGAAGAACCAAGCATTCAAGATATTTGTGTGGGAAACAGTTCTGACAATCGTATACGATTGTCAGAACTGTTGGGAGGGAGGGAGGAGGACTATGTACCCCACACCGCTCTGACTCACCGCTATATTTCCCTTAAGCATGCAGAAAAAAATAAAGTTTCTTAAGTATGGGAAAACTCAGGCGTCGACGCGGACCGACGCGTTACACTCCTTAAGTATGGGCTTAAGTATGGGAGCCCTAATTTCGAAAATCTTAGAATGTTAAGAATGTATGGTCCGTCCGTCCGTCCGTCCGTCAGAATTTGTCTTGGACGGACGGACGGACATGAAATCTTGAACCAATATCACTCTCACCTAGCTCCCCAGCGTATGGTCAGGAAAGACAGGGGGGGGCATCCCGACAAGCTTCAAGGTCATGTTCATGGAGGATAGGATGCATGTGGTGAACGGCAAGAAGGTGTTGAACGAGACCGTGCGGCGTGTTGTGAACGATAAGCAGGAGGTGAGGAAAGTAATGCAGGCGTTTCGCTTACTTGATGTTTGAATCATTTTTAGTTTCTGCCACTCTTCTGCGAGTGACACGTGGTGAGTTTTTTGTGTCACAGGTGTACGTTGCGTTTGAGGCTCACTTCGCCATCGGCAAGCTGGGCTTCGAATCCGCATGCCTGTAGTTCAGGGCATGCGAGTGATACCATTGTTTGACTTGGATGCTCCTGTTCTCGAGAACGTGAGGGTGACGCGTTTTGTTTGCGCGACGGTGAGTCCCAGCAACTAGTGGCACTTTACGCTGATGGGGGAGGAGTCCGGTCCGAGTGGGGAGAAATTTCATCTCTTCCAGATTCCTGCGTTGCAACAACGGCATTGTACCATCAAGCGGGGCGAGGACTACACCCACGGCTATCCGTTCCAGCAGCTTAATTCGGCAAAGGCGACTTATGTGGAAGTGCGCATACCCGAACGGCTAGATGGGGAAATCCCGGCGATGAGCGTCTGCACGGCGGAGAAGGGAGCGGAGGAGCAGGATCGGTACGATGTTTTTGAGCAGGTCAAGAACTTCATGTTTGAGAGAATCGGGGGGCAGAGCACTGTGAAGCAGACGGTGAAGCCTGGGGAAGGGAGGGACTGGGTTCTGGCTTCTTGGAACTTCTCTTCGGGGAACATGTTCCGTTTGGTGGGAACGGTGGCACGGACCGAGACGGGGATCCTGAAGGACGAAGGAGGAGTGGCCGCGAAGACCAAGGGCAAGGGCAAGCGGGATGCCCCTATCCCTGTGAACTTGGCGGGAAAAGCGGCTCCAGACCGGTTCAAAAGGAAGCGGCAGGTACCCGCAAAATTTGTGGTGAAGACTCCTGCGAAACCCGCGGCCAAGGTAGCCGGAAGGCAGAAGGTAAGTCCGGCGGTCGGTTCTGCCGCCGCTTCAGATGCAACCCATACGCAAGAAGAAGACGAGCCGGACGAGGAGGTTTTGAATTGGGAAGGCGACGATATGGGAGAACAACTTGAAGAACTTGCAGTACCTGCCCAAGAAGATGAACAGTCCGAGGAAGAAGAAGAAGCTCCCCGCCCGAAAAAGAGACGCACGAGAAAAGAAAGGTTTAATAACGCGGTAAGCTCCAGAACGGGTTCTTGTATGATTTGTTGCCTTATTTCGACTGCAGGATCGTTGTTTATGTGAAGTTGTGTGGTGCGCAACACCAGGCCAAAGAGCAAGCGGACGCTCTGGTGGTCCTGAAGAACCTGTTGACGGAGCAAAGCCTCCAGGATGCGCGGGCTCGTCCAGCACCACAGACATTGGAGGAGAAGCGCGACCTTCAAGAAATTGAGCACGCGCACCAGCTTATGGCGCAGGAGTTGGCGGCCCTTAAGATGCAGAACGAGCTGCTGTACAAGGGTCTGGAGGAGGCCAAAGCGGCAGCAGAACTCGCGCGCGCGGAGGGGAAGCAGGCCTTGCAGAAGGAGCGCCATGCAGCGAGCAAACGCGAAGAGCTGCTGCGCCAAGACCAGGCGGACAGGTGCAAGGATTCCCAGGAGATCAACCTGAACCTCCTGAAACGGGCCTCCGAGACTGAGCAGCAGCATCGTCAAGGACTGGCGGACGTCGCCAGCAAGTTTGAGCAACAGTTCACAAAAGTTTGCGACGTACTCCAGGAGGGCCAGAAGGCGGAAAGGGCGATCGCGTCGGCTCACCACGAGTACCAGAAGCAGATAACCGGCGAGTTGCTGAAGGTACGTACACCAAAATACTGTTACGCCTACTAGCTTGTTTTTTCACACCACGTTCGTTCGTTTCTCATCACCAGGCATGTTTCGTTTTGCAGGGAATCATGGGTGCGTTACCGGCCGCGGGAAGCGGTTTCGGGCAGCGTGGACTGCCCACCTCACAAGCGATGGATGTGCAGGCAGCGGTGCCGGTAGGGGCTCCAAAGCTGCTTCCTGATAAGCATCAGGAGGCGGCAAAGGAAGCCCAGCAGATCCTCCTTGGGCTACAGCAGCCCACCTCGCCTGAAGGCCTGGCAGCCGCCCTGAAGCTGGATCAGTTCACCCAGCAGGCGGAGGGAGTTGAAGGAGCAGTGCCAGAACTTCATACCTTGTATGCCCGGGCTGTTGTCAGGTAGGATGCACAGGTCCTTGGTGGAGGGCATCCAAAACACCAAAACCTGAGCGCTTATGCGCATTACCCTAAGCGCTGACATGTGGATATGTAGAAATGTAGATATGTAGATTGAAATAAGTGAAATAAAAGCTTCCTTGCAGTGTTCAAATAGCTTAAACTGTTTTTGGCAACACGCATATCCCCACGTTCACCACTCTGTGCGTGCAACTGGCATGGGCATAGCAAATCCTAACTAAGTGTGGCATCCACCGTATCATACCTATGGGCTACAGCATCTCCTTTCATGGCCGGGGGGAGGTTGCATGTTCTGTTTCCTAATAGAAAATTTTATCATTCAAAACATACAGCACAAAAAACTGCTTTAGGACCTCACAGTGGTGAAATGTCCGGGATGTCAGTGATTTCAGTGATATACGGGCTGATCGTGACCGAAAATATCGAAAATATGCATCGGCAATCAGTGCTAAACATAACATTTTTAGTATTTTCAGGTATCTTGTATTGGTATATATCGGTTTCAAGATGTTTAAAGTGAATCTTAGTGCAAATCCGATTACTATATATTTTGGCTACTTGTCGATATTTTTGACAATCGTGGGCCACTCTTAGTGTGTTTTCGGCCATAAAACATGATTTTTTCATGCGTACGTATTTCGTTTTAACCGTTGGTTCTGTCCCAAATGACACCTAAAGATGCCCAAACCAACATAAAAACATCCACTCTCACTTTACTCTCACTCTCATCTTTTACTCTCATTTTCGTGAATATTCCGTTAATAGTCCTTCCTGCTACCAGCGACGAATGCAGCGTGCCTTAGGACATCTTCCCTTCGTTCGAATATTTCTGGACGACTGCATTGTCTTCAGTACCACACTGGAGGAGCACCATGCTCACATCAAGCAATTTTTGGAAGTCTGTGGGGCACAAGGTATCTACCTCAAGGAGTCCCAGTGTCAGCTACTTCAGACCCGGATACGCTTCGTTCCTTGGCCACGGTATTTCACGAGATGAAGGAAGTTAACCAACGCATGACAAGTTGGCCGCCATCAAGGATTGGCCTGCTCTGGAAAATGATACGCATGTTCGGCAATTTCTGGGACACGCGGGGTATTATAGCAGGTGTATGTTGGGCTTCTCCGAAGTAGTGGCTCCGCCTGACACTCACCAAAGGCGATGTAGTCTAGCTATGGGGACCTATGCAACACTGGGCTTTTGAGGAGGTTAAGAAAGCCCTCTGTTCAATTCCCCCACTTTGGCGCTGCGAGACATGGAAGCCGCTGCAGCGGGACTGCGCCCTTTTGTAGTTCAGACGGATGCCAGTGGCGTGGCGCTGGGAGGCGTACTGACGATGCAAAACGTGGGAAATGGACTTCAGCCCATCGCCTTCGAAAGCAGACAGTTTAATGGAGCCGAGCAGAACTACCATGCTGGCGAAAGGGAACTCTGTGCTCTCCACCACTGCACCACGCAAACCTGGAGACATTACCTCATCTGGAGTTCTGGACTGAGTTTCAACTCCAAGGCGATCACAAGCCACTGGTCTGGCTGATGGCCCCTGGGCAACCCCTAAGTTGACGCCAGGCGCGATGGTACATGGATCTAGTGGAAGTAGGAGTACCCGAAATGGAGTACATCCCTGGAGCTCTACTATAGGTTCTAGACGCTCTGTCCAGGCGACCTGACTACAAGGAGATCTCTGCCAGAGAGGAATTGGTGGAGGCCGGGCCAGTAGATCCTGTTTATACAGGAAAGCCGCAGCGACCACCTTCCGCTTCCAACTCTGCCAGTAAGTTCAGACCAGCGGCTGGCAATGAATCCCGTCTACACGCTATTCGATAAAAACGATGTTGTGGAATGTCATTTTCAATTTAATTATAGATAGCTAAATAATTCCAAGGCGGACGAAAATAACGTATATTACGACGAAACGTGAGACGCGCGTATAAACGCGGGTGCCGATGTGGCTAATATATACGTACGTATGAGTGCTTATAGTAAATTCACGAGCACATGCAAGCATTCAAGATGCGAATTATTATATTTCGGAATAGAGAAGTGACAAACCCGGAATAGAAATTCGAAATCGTAATTCCGGAATACATCATCTCCTCGAAAATTATTTCCGCCTTTCACGAATGATATTTTGAAATATTTCCCCATTCCATTTTAGAGTTATCAATCTGGCGGTGAAAGTAGAATTTGCCTTGAGTATAAATCGTATCCTAGACAAAATACCATATATAATGAACATCTTATGATTCCGGGAAGATAGCTTCCAGGTCATGTTACCCTGTGGTCGCTATGACCAATAACCAAAAGTCGTGTGGGAATCTTTTTTTTTTTCAGCCACTAATCTGGCCGCGATGTAGTGAATATACCAGAGGTTTATATTCATTAAAATAATTGTTGGTGAAACTTAAGTGTCACATTAAGTGTATATTTTCCATTCGCATATCCGTGGTATGATGGCGTGTCTAGCCTCCTTCACGTGCTCGCGTTGAAGAAAACATAATCCGCTCACAGACACACGTTTTCGCTCAGATATCTACCTCACGCTGCTGAACAGTGACTTACGGGGCCCGTAAGTCACTGTCCAGCGGCGTGAGGTAGAGGTCTGAGGGATAGTTCGCAAGTATTGAAACTTTGAATACTGATTTTTAGGAGTGTTAGTAACAACATATTTTTTGCGCGCGCGGGATCCGTGCACAATCTGGGATCTGGGAGGCCGCGCAAGGGTGGGGGTCATTGGGTACGCATCGAGTCAGCCGCTCGACATACGCACCGCATATAAAGGCATCATGCATAGCACGCACGCACATACCACGCATATTATGCATGCATATGTGACATATTTTGAGCATCTGACAGCGCGCTGTCAGCCCTAGCACAAACGCGGATGTCAACCGCATCCTCGTTTCCGCTAGGGTTTCTTCCACCATCCGCGCGCTCGCTTGCAAGCGTGCATGCGCAGCGGATGAGGGAAGCGTTTGCCAAAATATTATTTTATATGTCTTATGTTTCAGTGTTAAACAGTACATACTGAACGGCCAACTGCAAATCTCGCTCAGGGCTGGCGCGTTCATGTGGGTGTAGCGAGCGGGATTTCAAGATTTTCGCGACTTCCAAAAGTTCCAAGTTCGTTTTTGAAGACAGTTGTGGACACCTCTACTTCAGGCGCATCCAGCTATATTCTTACTTAGATCTAATAATATCGGAAGTGCCTTCATGCGGTTTACCGGAGATGTTTGGGAATTTGATCGTTCTTCACTTGCAACTACTATGCGTCGCACCACCATCTCCTTAGGCCTAGTTAGGGTTTGATTTATACCGATATCATTATTAGGTGCACGCAGATTTCGTCAGGGTTGTGATTAGGGTTTGGCTTCGCGCATGAATCGCGGCTAAGTCAACGTCGTGGACAAAATACCGTTCAATCATTAACGTACCCCATATCGAGATGCATGGGTGCTTTAATGCGATACACCTAAATACATTTTCACTGAGATCTTCACAATCATATTCAGACTTCGCAAGCACCGGATATTCACAATTGGATAAATGCAGGGAAAACATATGATTTCAAATTCAGTTTAGGGGTTAAGGATTCCAGGGTCCGGTACTCACATCATACCATACCCTGCACGAGGCAGGTGTCTAACGTGCCGGGTTGCATGATGTCCTGCTTGACTCGGCGTGGCACAGCATAATTTGGGCTTCAGCCTGAAATATTTTGAGGGGCTACAGTTTGACTGACTAGCAACTGGTCAGTCCAGGTTATAATCCTGACATCTCCGAGGCTCGGGTGCATGTTCTCGATTGAGAATATGAAATCGAGCCTAAAAGCCTCCGGCACAACGGATCCCGCACTAGAATAACTTAGTCAGCCTAGGAAACTCTATAAAATTGTACATAGTATTATTTCTATTTTGTAGTGTTAATGAATAGCTGCGTGATTGATGAGCCTACAAGTTGCAACCACTTGCATACCCCCGATTTCTGCATACCGTACCAAGAAACTTGATAAAATCATGCATGAAAGTATTTTAACTGTAACAAACATTTACTTTATAGTACCTGGATTTGATATAGACACACGCATGCGCCCGAATGTGTTGAAAGTGTATGCACGCTAAGATAAAAATGCATATGCCGCTCATATATATATATATATATATATATATACGGCATATATATATATATTCAGATTGTTATATAGCCTTGTTGGTCGCTGTGCAAGAAAGGTTGCGATACGACGACCCTGCATATATTATACCGCTACGGTGTGCGACGTAGGCTGAGGATTGCGTTTCTGCACGGTGCGCACTTTACGACGCAGTGATACATCTCGCACATGCATCATATGTTAATCACAAGATGATGTGCTGCATTCCACAAGTCTCGCAGGCCCCGTCGCGCCGGGATAAGCGTCATGTTTGTCATGGTCTGGGTGATCCTGGATGCCTCTAATATATGGTGTCATGTCAATACATTTGTATTCGATGTGGTGGTGTTTTTAGAGTGATACAATATATATATATATAGCGGGTAGTAATTCACATTTTGCGAAACTGTGGAAGGGATAAAGGCTTTCACTGTAAAATCGATATCTCGTGACGCATGGCGATCCATCGCGCATATGATGGCTTCCTGAATTTACAACACATATAGCATCCTGAACGCTCAGAATCAGCATATCTCGACAGGAACTGGAATTATGTAGGGTGTTTCATATTAGGCGAAACTCCGGAACGCATTAGGCTACCCACGCTTTGACCTGGGGGAGCAGCACATCACATTGAAATACCCCCCTAAACCTCAAATATTTGACAGGGGTTAGACCCCCCCTCCCCGGACCTCGATATTTTGCCATGGGGGGGTTAGACCCCCCCCCAGACCTCGATATTTTGCCTTGGGGGGGTTGGACCCCCCCCCTAGACCTCGATATTTTGCCTTGGGGGGTCGGATCCTATCCCCCCCCCCGGCAGAGCCAACACGCGCGGCGGGGGCCAACACGCGCGGCGGGTCCCAACCCGCGCGGCGGGGGCCAACACGCGCGGCGGGTCCCAACACGCGCGGCGGGGGCCAACACGCACGGCGGGTCCCAACACGCGCGGCGGGGGCCAACACGCGAGGCGGGTCCCACGACACGCGCAGCGTACCGTGGGGTCTTTTAGTATTATGAGTGATCCGACATGCGCCGCAGGCGAAAATTTTCAAATAGCGACATTGCTGATTCGTATGAAATGCACCATATTCGTTCTTTCACCCCCCCTCCCCGCATTCCGTTTTCGAGCATCGGGGGCATGACCCCCTCCCCCCCCCACCCCCCGACATTGTGATGTGATGTGCTGTTCCCCCCGGGGATGTGGGTAGCCTTACGTGTTTCACTATAAGAATCGATGTATATTGATGCACGAAGATCCATCTGGTTTACTGTACGATGGCTGTTTGAGCTCACACCACGCATATAGCTATCATTCCGTTCCCTCGGCATCAGCATATCCCCACCGGAACCTAGAAATCGTAGGGTCGTATTTCATATTACACAAAATGTTGTGGAAGGCATTAAATGTTATACAGCGAAATCAATATCACATGATGCAACGCGATCCCTCGAGCACATTGTGGCCGTTTGGGCTCACAACACATATAGCTATCATGCCGAACAGCGAAAACTCAGCAGCAGCCCATCATGGTCGGAACTACTGACATTCTGTAGGGGATATCGTATTACGCGAAACTGCGGAACACATTTAGGGTCAATCTGTAAAATTGATACTTCGTGATGCACCACGATGCATGGATACATTCAGCATATGATGGCTTCTTGTGGCGCATGCACTTAACCATTCGAACGCCACCAAAAAAGGCAAAAATAAGCTGAAACGGCGTTTCCCCACAATTTCAAGCTGAAAAGATATTTTTCCCAATCCGAAAACCCGGCGTGCCTGAAAATATTGTTCCAATGAGGTCCGATGAGCTTCAAAACATCGACATTGTATGTAAGAATGCCACTTAACCTTTCAAACAGCACCACACAAAATAGCCAAAATATGCTAAACATGGCGTTTTCTTTATTTCTTTCTTTCTTGAAAACTTGTAGGTTTGAAAGCCCAGGCTACGCAAATGATTGAGTGGATTGGAGAAATGGATATTCATCTCGTAAACAGTGTATGACAGTGTGGAATGTAACATTTTCCGACCTCCGAATAAACGCGGTGCGCAAACGCATCACGCCGCACACACACGTGTCGCCTTTAAGTTGGCGTGATAGGAGTGGGAATATTTCAGCACTCTATTATTATTATTAGCATTATCATTAGTTGATATAGAAACGTAATAATAGCAGTGGACGGTTCTAAATCAACACAAGGTAAAGCGACGCTTTTGACTCTTGCACCTCGTCAGCCGCTAGTGGGTTGCTGCGCTTGCTTGGTCATCCTGGTTTTGTTACTATTTGAGCAGCAGCATCTACTGCAAACGAGCAAGAGATCTTCACCAAGATGCTGACTCAACTTAGACAAACAGTGTGAACTACATAGTATTTCCAAGTTAGGCATTGTTTCCAAAATGTCCACAGGTAGTGAATGGGTTTGTGAATAAATAATAAGTTGAAGAATGATCACCAAAACGAGTGAACCCCACACTATCAGTAACTAATCGTAGGATAATTTCCTAGTCTAGGCAGCAGTAAGAATCTCAAGATTAGGACCTTTCCTACAGAGCAAGTACTTGAGTTTTAGGCACAGTTGTTTCTATCTGTACAACAGGGGGGGAGTTCAACAAAGGTGTGAACATCGGGTTACCGCTCTTCTCTCGCTTCACAACATATAGTAACATGCCACCCACGCCAAGGACGGTTGCTCCAAGAAAAGTGGCAACAATGATGGCAGCGATAGCACCGTCACTCAAACGGTTATCGTCATCGGCCTCATCCGTCGGTGAGGAGTCCGCATCGTCGGAAGCGGAGTCATCGCCGGAAGCGGACTCCTCAACTATATCTTCCTCGACGCAGTTCAGTTTAGCCTTCTCCAAGTCGTAGTCCCACCGTGGCGTCAGGTCCAGATGGCAGTACGGCGCGGTCTTTGGGAAGGTGCCGTCGACGGGCTCTTCTAGGCCGTACAACTCCTTGTCGATGATGGCCGCCTTGTTCACGGCATGTATAATGGTCTTGCGCAAGGTCAAGTCGTCCGTGGGTGCACGGTTTGCATTGAGGATGACAATGCGATTCTGCAGCGGCGAGGTCATGTAAACAGTGAAAAGATCAGTGTGATCCTCTTTGAACGCCAGAATGTCTTCGGGTGCCAGGACGCCGCTGCCGACGACGAGGTCCAGGGATCCATCCAGGAGGGCAGCCTTGACGTCCGAGGAGCTGTCGTACCTCACAAGGCGCATGCGCTCCACCCCACCAAGGGATCCGCTCCAGTGGGCATCGTAGCGATCGAAGATCACCTCCTGCAAAATGGTGTTCTCCGCGTCTTCATACAGGGTGTCGTGATACTTCCAACGGCCCGTGCCAACTGGACCGAGAGTCCCTACGCACGTCACCGGTGGTGTCGCATCGATGACGCCCCAGCTCGCGGGGCAGGAGTTCTGCGTGTAAGGATCGCTGGTGAGACCGCCCACGAAACTGGCAGGCGAGAGCATCCGCAGAGGTCGGATGTACGTTAGCTCTTGCAGCAGCGGGTAGTACGTATCTCTCGTGCTCACAACTAGTTCTCTGTTCGCGTTGCAATCCACGCTATTGATTTGTTTTGGCAGGCCGTACCACCCGTGCCAGTCACTCGTGGTGAGGGGTTCAGCCAGTACGTGGTCGAAGTTCAGCTTGGCCACGGTGCAGTTCCACTGCTCGCCATCGTGGAAGGTCACGCCTTGGCGCAGTGTGAATGTGTACTCTTGCCCGCCCCCTGACTTGTCCGTGACGGTCCAGGAGGTAGCAAGGGAGGGCAAGATCGACCCATCTGGGCCATATTCCACCAGACCCTCATACAACCAGTTGTTGGAGAAGAACTCGTTGGGGCGGTAGCCATGGGGGTCCATCGGCCCGACACCAGCGAACAGCCCCGTTTGGCCACCTGCAAGGTTGGCAACAACGTAACGTGAACTCAGTCGGCGCTGAAGCGTGTAGAGGTATAAGTGTACGGTCACTTGTCAGTATTGAGACGTAGCTTGCACACACTCAACCGTCTAGAAGTGGCTTACCTGGGGCTACTGTGACGGTCGTGCTCCCGCTCTCGACTCGCAGGGTATGGACTGGGTAGTCGAATTGCTGCTGCCCAGTAGCGTAGCTTGACAGTCGCTTTCCAATCACTGAAGGGATGCGTTTGCCCGAGAATGGCAAGTCGATGGCGTTGTCATGTATCGTGCTCAGGATCTCGTGCCATCCCTCCTCGCGCTCTGCCTCGCTGGTAGCGGTCAGGACGTCGTCGATCATCTGGCTCAGCACGGCCTGGGTCGTCGGCAGCGGGAGGCCTTTCAGGGCGGCATAGTGGGCCTCGTCAGGCGCCTCCCACGACTTGGCGTAGGAGTGAGGGTCGTACGGCGGGCCCCAAGACTCCGAGAAGGCCATGTTGAAGTCGCCGGCAACCATGGCGGCGTTGAAGTCATCCTTGGGCAAGAGCCGCGTCGTAACATTGACGCCCACTACCTGAAGGTCTGCACGGATGTCGTCCTCGAGGGCCAGGAGCGTCGCCTCACCCTCGAGCACGATGAAGTCGGCAGCATGCTTCTGGCATGCCTCGGGGCAGTTCAGGAGTGTTGCCTTCTCCAAGTCGTAGTCCCACCGTGGCGTCAGGTCCAGATGGCAGTACGGCGCGGTCTTTGGGAAGGTGCCGTCGACGGGCTCTTCTAGGCCGTACAACTCCTTGTCGATGATGGCCGCCTTGTTCACGGCATGTATAATGGTCTTGCGCAAGGTCAAGTCGTCCGTGGGTGCACGGTTTGCATTGAGGATGACAATGCGATTCTGCAGCGGCGAGGTCATGTAAACAGTGAAAAGATCAGTGTGATCCTCTTTGAACGCCAGAATGTCTTCGGGTGCCAGGACGCCGCTGCCGACGACGAGGTCCAGGGATCCATCCAGGAGGGCAGCCTTGACGTCCGAGGAGCTGTCGTACCTCACAAGGCGCATGCGCTCCACCCCACCAAGGGATCCGCTCCAGTGGGCATCGTAGCGATCGAAGATCACCTCCTGCAAAATGGTGTTCTCCGCGTCTTCATACAGGGTGTCGTGATACTTCCAACGGCCCGTGCCAACTGGACCGAGAGTCCCTACGCACGTCACCGGTGGTGTCGCATCGATGACGCCCCAGCTCGCGGGGCAGGAGTTCTGCGTGTAAGGATCGCTGGTGAGACCGCCCACGAAACTGGCAGGCGAGAGCATCCGCAGAGGTCGGATGTACGTTAGCTCTTGCAGCAGCGGGTAGTACGTATCTCTCGTGCTCACAACTAGTTCTCTGTTCGCGTTGCAATCCACGCTATTGATTTGTTTTGGCAGGCCGTACCACCCGTGCCAGTCACTCGTGGTGAGGGGTTCAGCCAGTACGTGGTCGAAGTTCAGCTTGGCCACGGTGCAGTTCCACTGCTCGCCATCGTGGAAGGTCACGCCTTGGCGCAGTGTGAATGTGTACTCTTGCCCGCCCCCTGACTTGTCCGTGACGGTCCAGGAGGTAGCAAGGGAGGGCAAGATCGACCCATCTGGGCCATATTCCACCAGACCCTCATACAACCAGTTGTTGGAGAAGAACTCGTTGGGGCGGTAGCCGTGGGGGTCCATCGGCCCGACACCAGCGAACAGCCCCGTTTGGCCACCTGCAAGGTTGGCAACAACGTAACGTGAACTCAGTCGGCGCTGAAGCGTGTAGAGGTATAAGTGTACGGTCACTTGTCAGTATTGAGACGTAGCTTGCACACACTCAACCGTCTAGAAGTGGCTTACCTGGGGCTACTGTGACGGTCGTGCTCCCGCTCTCGACTCGCAGGGTATGGACTGGGTAGTCGAACTGCTGCTGCCCAGTAGCGTAGCTTGACAGTCGCTTTCCAATCACTGAAGGGATGCGTTTGCCCGAGAATGGCAAGTCGATGGCGTTGTCATGTGTCGTGCTCAGGATCTCGTGCCATCCCTCCTCGCGCTCTGCCTCGCTGGTAGCGGTCAGGACGTCGTCGATCATCTGGCTCAGCACGGCCTGGGTCGTCGGCAGCGGGAGGCCTTTCAGGGCGGCATAGTGGGCCTCGTCAGGCGCCTCCCACGACTTGGCGTAGGAGTGAGGGTCGTACGGCGGGCCCCAAGACTCCGAGAAGGCCATGTTGAAGTCGCCGGCAACCATGGCGGCGTTGAAGTCATCCTTGGGCAAGAGCCGCGTCGTAACATTGACGCCCACTACCTGAAGGTCTGCACGGATGTCGTCCTCGAGGGCCAGGAGCGTCGCCTCACCCTCGAGCACGATGAAGTCGGCAGCATGCTTCTGGCATGCCTCGGGGCAGTTCAGGAGTGTTGCCTTCTCCAAGTCGTAGTCCCACCGTGGCGTCAGGTCCAGATGGCAGTACGGCGCGGTCTTTGGGAAGGTGCCGTCGACGGGCTCTTCTAGGCCGTACAACTCCTTGTCGATGATGGCCGCCTTGTTCACGGCATGTATAATGGTCTTGCGCAAGGTCAAGTCGTCCGTGGGTGCACGGTTTGCATTGAGGATGACAATGCGATTCTGCAGCGGCGAGGTCATGTAAACAGTGAAAAGATCAGTGTGATCCTCTTTGAACGCCAGAATGTCTTCGGGTGCCAGGACGCCGCTGCCGACGACGAGGTCCAGGGATCCATCCAGGAGGGCAGCCTTGACGTCCGAGGAGCTGTCGTACCTCACAAGGCGCATGCGCTCCACCCCACCAAGGGATCCGCTCCAGTGGGCATCGTAGCGATCGAAGATCACCTCCTGCAAAATGGTGTTCTCCGCGTCTTCATACAGGGTGTCGTGATACTTCCAACGGCCCGTGCCAACTGGACCGAGAGTCCCTACGCACGTCACCGGTGGTGTCGCATCGATGACGCCCCAGCTCGCGGGGCAGGAGTTCTGCGTGTAAGGATCGCTGGTGAGACCGCCCACGAAACTGGCAGGCGAGAGCATCCGCAGAGGTCGGATGTACGTTAGCTCTTGCAGCAGCGGGTAGTACGTATCTCTCGTGCTCACAACTAGTTCTCTGTTCGCGTTGCAATCCACGCTATTGATTTGTTTTGGCAGGCCGTACCACCCGTGCCAGTCACTCGTGGTGAGGGGTTCAGCCAGTACGTGGTCGAAGTTCAGCTTGGCCACGGTGCAGTTCCACTGCTCGCCATCGTGGAAGGTCACGCCTTGGCGCAGTGTGAATGTGTACTCTTGCCCGCCCCCTGACTTGTCCGTGACGGTCCAGGAGGTAGCAAGGGAGGGCAAGATCGACCCATCTGGGCCATATTCCACCAGACCCTCATACAACCAGTTGTTGGAGAAGAACTCGTTGGGGCGGTAGCCGTGGGGGTCCATCGGCCCGACACCAGCGAACAGCCCCGTTTGGCCACCTGCAAGGTTGGCAACAACGTAACGTGAACTCAGTCGGCGCTGAAGCGTGTAGAGGTATAAGTGTACGGTCACTTGTCAGTATTGAGACGTAGCTTGCACACACTCAACCGTCTAGAAGTGGCTTACCTGGGGCTACTGTGACGGTCGTGCTCCCGCTCTCGACTCGCAGGGTATGGACTGGGTAGTCGAACTGCTGCTGCCCAGTAGCGTAGCTTGACAGTCGCTTTCCAATCACTGAAGGGATGCGTTTGCCCGAGAATGGCAAGTCGATGGCGTTGTCATGTGTCGTGCTCAGGATCTCGTGCCATCCCTCCTCGCGCTCTGCCTCGCTGGTAGCGGTCAGGACGTCGTCGATCATCTGGCTCAGCACGGCCTGGGTCGTCGGCAGCGGGAGGCCTTTCAGGGCGGCATAGTGGGCCTCGTCAGGCGCCTCCCACGACTTGGCGTAGGAGTGAGGGTCGTACGGCGGGCCCCAAGACTCCGAGAAGGCCATGTTGAAGTCGCCGGCAACCATGGCGGCGTTGAAGTCATCCTTGGGCAAGAGCCGCGTCGTGACATTGACGCCCACTACCTGGAGGTCTGCACGGATGTCGTCCTCGAGGGCCAGGAGCGTCGCCTCACCCTCGAGCACGATGAAGTCGACGGTATGCTCCTGGCACACGGTGTCCGCGTCAACCGTGTTCGCAGCGGCGAAGAGAAACAGCAGAGCAAGTGACACAAAGGAATGAGTCACCGCGAGCTTCATATCTGTGATAATGGATATCGGTATCAGAATGTGTTTGCAGAAATTGAAACCCGGCCGTCAAAAACTAAACGCGTCTTCGCTGTTCGCAGATGGTCTGGGTATCCCAGGAATAAAAAATACACCGCAGTAAAAGTCTGTGCGCAAATATAAATTCATAAGTTGTTTACACTATCACGTTTGGAGCGTCGTATGCAAAGTACGTCTGCTTTCAGGAAGTCAAGCAATTTCCGAGATCTAGCATCACTCCACCACAGGTCTCGACTCCCTTGTAGTAGCCCAACACTTTGAAACAGGTGTATTTTCTTTTCTTTTGTTTTCTTTTCATTCTTCGGCCACTCAAGCTAGCTAGAATCAAGTATGTCGTCATGTTTCGGCACGGCTGTCAAATCGGCTTCTGTAGCGGCTGGGTCGCATATTTTTCATTCTCGCGGTTCCTGCATCGGAAGATCCAGCACTTTCACGTGGAAAACATGTGGGCGAAGGTTATGTTTTATGTTAGAATGACGTGATAGTTTCCCCTATGTTGACATTATGTCCCAAACCCTCGCCTGTAAGACAGTGGGATTAAGTGCTGACACAGGCGAGGGGGAAAATTCGAACCGTCAGGGGGGGAAATTTAAAACTTTATGCCCCTTGGTCGGGTGTGCTGCGCTGGTGGCCAGCGCACGCGACGACGAGCGCAGCGCTACGCAGGTCATAGGTCAATGTGCCATGCCAAATGCCATGCATGCCATTGCCATGCCATGCCATGCCATGCCATGCCATGCCATATGATATCGATATGTTTGAACTGATTTGTGATCACGTACAAGGATCTGATAGTTACCGCAATGAACAGTCGAGTGAAAACGAGATGCTTGCTTGAGCCTCGTGAACAGTGAAACGTCTAGCCTTTGATATTTTAAGGCAGAGAAAGTCTAATATAGCATCCACTAATAAGAGAATTGTAAAGTTTTTGTCAGAGACTAACTCAACCTAGCACAGCGGCAACGACACGAAAGTTGCACGGCAATATGTCACTCAATACACATGCTGCAGAAGAAAACCAAATAAGCTCTGGCAGTGAAGCATATGTCCTGAATGACGAAGACGGTCTAGGTTGGATAAGGGGTCGGGTAGTTCTCGTTACCGATGAATCCGCCGAGATCGATGTGCGGGGCACTTCAACTATTGTGCCCCTCAATAAAGTCGATCCTGCACCACATCTAGCAGAAGGCGGGCACGACGATATGTCAAAGTGCGCTCCTCAAAAACAGATACATCTCTGACCTCTGATTCTCTTTCAATAGTGCATCTTGAAACGTACAACTCGGTGCCAGAGTGGCTTAATAAAGACTATGCTTTTTGCATCAATACGCGCGGTAAATTGACAACACTGTGCCTTTTGAGCAGCCTTGAAGTTTTAGTGGAAGGCGCTGTACAAGAAAATGTGCACGTTCGGTATATGGCAGACAACATCTACACTGCGGTGGGCCCAATCCTGATTTCCGTCAATCCATACAAAAAGCTGCCCATTTATGGCGACAATCAGATGCAGGTGAAACCCCCAAACCCCTGCACGCCACAACCGATCTGGTGCGTGGGAATGCAGGGACGTCTATTGCAGTTGTGCTGTTCGCAAACGGCAGCTAAATTCGTTTGGGCGCACCGTTCGCAAGTGCGGTGCTATCTCCTGTGTATTCCACACTCACATGGGGGTAGGTCTGCTGCGCGCGTGGTCCCCGGCTACATACCAAAGGCCCTTTTGCGCAAGTGGCAGGACTATTCCTTGCTAACCTCCTATACCGACAGCGCTTTCTTGTGCATACCACCTCCACAGTGGTCTTCCTCGGATTTCTCGTCCTCGCGAAATGCTCAGCGTCCAATAGCAAAGCCATATTGCGGGCATTCGATCCCTTGAAACTCGGAAGGTCGGCATCAGGCATGTCGATCTTGATAAGACCTGTCGTTCTGAATAGGTTTAAATCTTCATGTGGTATCACCTTGCGCGTTCAACCCTGCTGCTGCTCGATATCACTCGCGTCAACGCTTACTCGAGGCCCCTGAGGCGCAACCCTACGCTAGACGCCCCGCCGTGACCCGTTCTTTTATTAACTTTTGCTCCTTGCTTCTCCTTGCTCCGCTGATTCTCGATCGCGGCACCTTCACTTCCGTGTCTGCAGGGTCAGACATCCCGCAGCACACCACACATTTTCCACACGGCGGAGAGCGCTTATCAGGTGCGGCTGGTGGACGTGCCCAGGGCTGACCGGTCACCCCTTTCAATTATTATGTCACTGACCATGCCATCCAAGCCGTCTGCGGTCTTCTTTGCCAGCTGCACCTTCCTGCCAGCATGTCAGCACGCATGGCGGACTGCGTATAAACTTCCGAGAGACAGTGTCTGCCCTTGAAGCGAGAGAGTGGCGCTGCGCGGAGGGCGCGCGGAGCGGCGAGCGCGGAGGGCGCGAGGAGTGCGGCTGTGAGCAGGAGCTGCAGCGTCGTGGGACGAACCAGTTCGTGCTGATCAGTGGCGAGAGCGGCGCTGGCAAGACGGAGGCAACCAAACTAATTCTGCGATACCTCACCTGGCGATCCCAAGGCGCCACGCGGGTCGCGCCGACCTCCCTCGAAGCGAAGGCTTTCGAGGAGGCCAAGCGCAGGTTCGTCGACGCCTCTCGGCAAGCATTCTGCCTTGAAGCTACAGCGCCGAGGTGGCGAAGCAGCGGGCCTGAGAAGCCGCCTTAAGAGGTGTCGGATTCGCCTTTGGTAGGACACCGGGGTTTTGCTAGGGTATGTTCTGTGGACGATATGCGCAAGTGCCGCCGCGAGCCAAACTGAGGGTATTTGGGAGGTCTGCAGGTCGAGAGAGGCAACAAGCAAGAACACCGGGCCTGCTCGTGGCGGCCGCGACAGAGGTAACGCGCTTCTGCAGGGCGCACAAGAAGCGACGTCAGCCATCGCCGCACTCGGAGAGCCCCAGGGAGGGGGCAAGTAGGCGTGCTTCGCACTTGTCCACCATTTTCTGCCGGGTACGCGGAAGGGTATATGTGCTTGGCCTGACGTGGCGAAGTAAACACTGTTAATGCTGACAACGAGGATGTGGCACGGCTTTAAGTTGTTTACTTCAGTTGTCACTGAGAGTGCGGCACGGCCTTCAGGTCGACCCGTTCTCAAACGTGTCGCTGAGATTGCGGCACGGCCTTCAGGTGGACCCATTCTCAAACGTGCCGCTGCTAATGCGGCACGGCCTTCAGGTGGACCCGTTCTCAAACGTGCCGCTGAGATTGCGGCACGGCCTTCAGGTGGACCCATTCTCAAACGTGCCGCTGAGATTGCGGCACGGCCTTCAGGTGGACCCATTCTCAAACGCGTCGCTGAGAGTGCGGCACGGCCTTCAGGTGGACCCATTCTCAAATATGTCGCTGAGATTGCGGCACGGCCTTCAGGTCGACCCATTCTCAAACGCGTCGCTGCTAATGCTTCCAACACGCAAGAGTCCAAGTGGATAGTGCAGTGAAATGGCGCCCTTCGTCACATAGCTCTGTGAGTGCTCACCCTGCACTGCATGTCTTGCAGGGAGGCGGCGGAAGTCCTTGATGGTGCTCGCAGCAAGTGACGTATCCGATCAGATACTGCAGTCCAACCCCGTGTTGGAGGCCTTCGGGAACGCCAAGACCGTCCGCAACAACAATTCTAGCCGGTGCGTTGCCGTCGATGTGCGGGCCATCGCACCCGACTTGAACGTTCCTGGTGGTGCCGCTCCTTGTTTGGACCGGTCAACGCGGTGTCACCCCCCGGTCCTTTCTGTCCTGCCTTGTCAGTCCACGCCACGCCCCATCATAAGCCTGTGCAATTCGCGGCTCCTCTCATGGGCCCGAACCACTCCGCATATCTCGTGCGCGCGATCATTCCACGTGGCTCAATGTGTGCACTGGATGATTCTGTGTGGCTCTGCGCGGCTCCGCATACACCGCTCACTTGGTCCTCGAAAAATGGACTCCTGTCTTCACCAGATTTAGGGTGAAGCCCTAACCCTGAATAAATGCCAATAGTGCTTACACTCCCACTGGGCCACAACACCTTGGTACTGCAGCCTGGGATTCGATGCTGCAGCGGATCCTTTCGCGGCAATTCCAAACTCTGACGCTGCAGGGAGAACTGCGCGGCACACACACCGAGTTCCATGCCCCTGCAGAAACAGTTGATACCACTCCCTGACTGTGCCCCCCTCTGCTCTGCTGCTTCTTCAGCCTCCACCCATCATGCTGAGCGATGGCCTCCCCTGCGGGCCTCCACCCTTCATGCTCCGCGGAACATGTTGCGCAAGTCCCTGCGGTGAGAGCCATGGCGGTTGCACGTCAGGTTGTCTGCCGGGACTTGCCGTGTTTGGTCGACTCTATGCCGACCGCTAGACTCGCATGTGCTACGCGCATCCGCCCGCATCCGCGCACCTCCGATGCACCTCATACTTTGCATAGGTCGCTGCCCACACGCAGACCTCCAGAGGAACTGCCGTTCGACTGATCGGTGCAATTGCAATCCGAGGGAGCTATATTCACCCTGCGCACACCTCACCACGCCCGTCCGATGCTTTCATGCGCTCCCCTGGAGACGGAGACCCTAAATGATGGTCATAAACATGCCCTCGGCTCTTGGTGGTATCGAAGAGAGAGTGAAGAGCCTTCGGGGGCCGCGCTCACAGGTTTGGTAAGCTGATTCAAATCCAGCTCAACGCCAGCCACAGCATTGTGGGCGCGGCAATCACCACTTATCTGCTAGAGAAGTCGCGGGTGGTGTCCCTGAACGACGGCGAGCGCAACTACCATGTTTTCTATCAGATGTGCGCTGGGGCTAGGTCTGTTCTTCAACTCCCCCCACCCTCTTGCCTCGCAGCCGTTGATCCGTGAATCTTCTCGCAAACTGAGACTGAGACTTTTAGACCGACGCTTGCCCTTGGAGGCGGCAAGGCTTGCGGTCTCAACACGAGCGCTGCAGTTTATACGCACCGGATCCTGCTGTCTGAAGCTTCGATGTCGCTGCAGTGCGCAATGCGGCGAATCACGTGGGCAGACGTGCCGAACTCTACTTCGAACCGATTGGAGGATCCGATGAGTATCTTTGTTTTGGGGGCGGGGAGGAGCATGTGGCTGTGGTGCTACTGTGAATGGGCGTGTGCCAAACAGCGAGGACCAGAGGCAGGAGTGGCAGCTGAAGTCGCAGGACGAATTCCGGTATCTGAGCCAAGGAGGTGAGACAGAGATCGACAGCGTCGACGACGCGAGCGATTTCATGATCCTCTGCAGCGCCATGGACACCATCGGCATCGACCAGAGCGAGCAGAGCGACGTTTTCCGGCTACTCGCCGGCATTCTACACATTGGCAACCTCACCTTCGCACAAGTTTCAGAAAGCAATGAGATCATGGTCGGTCACATCGTACTCTGCCGCAGCCCGAGCGCCCGGGGCCCTCTAGTCGCCCTGGTGCACCACTCCTGCGCAGCCAGAGAGAGTCACGGGCAGCGGGGGCCCTCTAGTCGCCCTGGCGCACCACTCCTGCGCGGCCAGAGAGAGTCACGGGCAGCGGGGGCCCTCTAGCCGCCCTGGCGCACCACTCCTGCGCGGCCAGAGAGAGTCACGGGCAGCGGGGGCCCTCTAGTCGCCCTGGCGCACCACTCCTGCGCGGCCAGAGAGAGTCACGGGCAGCGGGGGCCCTCTAGCCGCCCTGGCGCACCACTCCTGCGCGGCCAGAGAGAGTCACGGGCGGCGGGGGCCCTCTAGTCGCCCTGGTGCACTCCTGGGACCTCCTGCGAAGCTTCGGCCCCACCTCGTTGTGACCGGTGGACATGGAGTGGAGCACTCAAGGCTGTCACAAGTATGGTGGATGAGGGAGGGTTTTCAGGTAGAGGATGCCACGGACCTCCAGCTCGTGGCCAGCCTATTAGGTGGATGGATCCCAGCCAGCACTCTACTTGCCTGTGATGTATCGTTTGTTGACTCTGCCACTCACGAGTGTGTGGTGTTGCATGGGGGGGGGAGGCCACCTGCCAACGGAAACCGCAAGCTTGGGGGCCGGGCATGCTGGCAGGTAGCGCACGCTTGGGACAGGAAGACCACCTGCTGAGGGGCGAGCTGGGAGGGGGACATAATGAGGGTGGAAGCTGGGGGCGGGAGACCTACCTGCTGGGTCGCCATCTGCCAGAGGCGAAGTAAGGAGACTATCTTTCTTCTCCCAGAGTGTCGTTTTGAAGTGCGAGAACCCCTCTCAGGCATGGAGGCCCAAGCTGGGCGCGTAGAGCATTCCGTGGCCCAGCTCAAAGAGAAGCGCTGTTGAAGCGCACCAGCCGCGGTGTGCGAGCAGTATGCAATTCGTTGACGGTTCGGGATTCCACGCGCTCCCCAGTCACCCTCCCCGTCCCCAGCCTGCACCATGCAGGCCGCCGCCCCTTCCTTGCCATCCCATGCACCTCTAGTGTACACTCGTGGGCGCCGAAGGTTTATCAGTTATGGCAGAGACTCCCACGAGGACTGCCAGGGTAAGAGAAATTGTTCACTGCCAGATGTGGTGCAAAGACAGCTTGGCGCCAGGCGCCGGATTGGCTAGGTTGGCAGCCGGGGAGACGAGGCGTCTCCAGAAGCCCCCAAAGGCTCGGCGGAGGCTCGGTTGTGCTCCGTGGGGCCCGCGCCGCGCCCTTTGCACCGTTCCCCTGGGGAGGCTCCGATGCTGTCGCCTCAACCGCCGCTGCATTGCTGCCCGCGCGGCGTCTTGAGTCACATCCCAGAACCGCGCCGCCGTTGGGAAGGTGCTGCGGGAACCTGATGTGGCGCGGTGTGGGCTTGCGCCCCCCTCGCGCCCCCCCCGCAGCAAGCGAGCGATTCCCGGGACGCGCTCGCCAAGCAAGTCTACACCTCTATCTTCCACTGGCTGGTTTCCAAGATCAACAAGAATATGGACAAATCGACACAAAGTAAGCACACCATCGGCGTGCTCGACCTCTTCGGCTTTGAGTGCTTTCAGGCGCGCCCCCGCCCTTCGTCCGAGCGCGCGGGGCCATCTGCCACGTGGCGTGCCTCTCAAAGGTGTCCCTCGACATCCGCATCCGCTGCCATCCATCTGCTGTTTCGAGAAGCTGACGGCCCAAAGATCGTTTACGCTTGGGGCTTCGCGCCACCCCGAGAGGCTTACGGCAGGTGAGGCGCAGTGAGGGTATCCATGGGGTGGCATGGGTCATATCATTGTGCGTGGACGGTGAGATGGATGCGGGCACGGAGAAGCTGGGTGGCTGAGGCTGGAGGGCGCGGCGCGGTGGCGGGCTTCTGCAGGAGAACTCCTTCGAGCAACTGTGCATCAACTACGCGAACGAGAAGCTGCACCAGCACTTCCTGCACCACTTCTTCAAACTGGAGGTGGAGGAGTACCAGGCGGAAGGCGTGTGCATGGATGCTGTGGAGTTCGTGGACAACGCCGCCTGCATCGAGCTCATCGAGGAGCGGTCCTCCGGGATCCTCTCCTTGCTCGAGGAGGAGTGCGGCATGCCGCAGGTGCCCACCTGCAGCACTTTGTTCCTGTACAAGGAGGATGTCGCCCTGACGCTGTGCACATTGTCCGAAGTGGGGGTTTCACCCCACAGTCCCTCGGCTCCAGGAGCCACTCATTGTCCAAGTGCAATCCCGTGGCCATGAAATCCGCTCACTGCTCAAGCAGAATGCCGGGATGTGGAGACCACTTGTTGCGTGAGCGAGCGATTGTACTTTCGGAGACTCTCTGCACCCTGAGCGGGTGCGACGTGGAGGTGGCGCCTTGTGCAATCTGGCGGGATCCTGCGGCTGCGGGCGATGCCTGGCGCAGGGGACGGATGCTAACCTGCTGCAGAAGATGACGGCTGCGCTGAAAAAGACGGAGGGCTTCGGCATTCCCAGGATCCAACGCTCCGATTTCTTTGTGGAGCACTTTGCGGGCGCAGTCACCTATAAGGTGACACTGGCGCCGCCATGGGAGCGCCTTGCGGTCAGTGGCGCGCGCCGCATCGACCTGCCTCGACTTTGCAGCGCCTCGCATGCCCAGCCACGCCGCATCGACCTGCCTCGACTTTGCAGCGCCTCGCGGGCTCAGCCACGCCGCATCGATCTGCCTCGACTTTGCAGCGCCTCGCATGCCTAGCCACGCCGCGTCTGCGCCCGAGGAAACAACCCATCTGAACCTGCAAGCACGTTACGAGTCTGGCGTGTATCCGAGCTCACCCCAAACACGGATGTACACTTTATGGCTCGCCGTGTTCTGGGGGCTGCGCACGAGGCGTGCTCCGCCTGGTGGGGGCAAAGCACTTTCTGGGCTGGTTCACCTCATTGTGGCCGTCACTGAGGATTCCACATGAAGACGGCTCTGCCTCACTGTCAGGCGCTCCCGGGGGGGTGCCGCAGATGCCGGGGTTCGTCGAGAAGAATCGCGACACGATGCACCCGGATCTGCTGGCCGCCCTGGCTTCCTCGGACTCCCCAGTGCTCATCGCAGACGGCGCGCGGAAGCAGGAGAAGGGGGAGAAGCACACTAAGAGAAAGAAGAAACCCACCGTGGGGCACCTCTTCAAGTCGGAGGTCTGCTCTCAGAGCCTCTCATCCAATCGCCAGTGACCGCGTCGGGATTGGGGCAGGAGGTGTGGCAGCGCTGGAGGGTGCGCCTGTGCCCCCTGCAGTCAGACCGGGTGGGCATCAGCGCGCGTCTAACGGGGTACTGCAGCCGCGGCCTGGGGGGCGGGGGGAGGGGTGAGAGGTGCGGCGCGGAGAGGTGGGATCTTGACTCAGGTGCAGCAGCTGCTGACTATACTGAAGCTCGGGGACCCTCACTTCGTGCGTTGCCTCAAGCCGAACCTGCAGATGAGCCCCTCTGAGTTTGAAGGCAGCGAGGTGATGCGTCAGCTCAGGTGCGCCCATCCTCTGATGCTGCGGGGGGGAGCGCTGGGACCGGCTTAAGTGGAATGCTTGAGAGAGGCGCTTGAGGTGAGAGCTCGAGGGTGATTCCTGCGGTGCGGTTGCTTGAGAGGGGCGTCAGGTGAGAGCTGGAGGTGATTCTGGGAGGTGCGGTTGCTTGAGAGGGCGCCCGGGGTGAGGCTGGAGGGTGATTCCTGGAGGTGCGGTTGCTTGAGAGAGGCGCCCGGGGAACAGAGGCTGGGAGGTGATTCCTAGAGGTGCGGTTGCTTGAGAGCGCCCGAGTGAGAGCTGGAGGGTGATTCCTGGGAGAGTGCGGTTTGAGCAGGAGAGAGGCGCTTGAGGTGAGAGCTGGGTGATTCCTGGGAGGGTGCGGTTGCTTGAGAGGCGCCCGAGGTGAGCTCGAGGGTGATTCCTGGGAGGTGCGGTTGCTTGAGAGGCGCCGGGTGAGAGCTGGAGGTGATTCCTGGGAGAGTGCGGTTGCTTGAGGTCGCCCGAGGTGAGAGCTGGAGGGTGATTCCTGGGAGGTGCGGTTGCTTGAGAGGGGCGCCCGAGGGGTGATTCTCGTGAGGTGTGGAAACTTTGTGCATGAGTGGATACACCGTCAGCTCGGACATGGGCACATATGGGGCTGGATGCAGGTACTCTGGCCTCTTGGATATTATTCGCATCCGCAAGTTTGGCTATGCCATCCGCTTGCCCTTCGCCACGTTCCTCGCGTCGTACTGGATATTTGACCCGAGCCTGAGGGGCTCCATGTTCCGGGATGCGGACCCGCGCATAAAGTGCAGCTTGGTGCTCCGGGCGGCGGGGCTGCAGGTCAGTGGCAGAGATGCCGGCTTCGTCCCACACTTCTCCGATCCCTAGATGCCATCTAGATCCCTAGATCCCTAGGTCCCTTTTTCCACTGCTTGTCTATCCGCTTGGACGCGAGGAGGGCTGTTCT
>LGRX02033338.1:0-35043 GCA_001247695.2 Cymbomonas tetramitiformis
TACCGAGGGGACCCAAACCCTAGCGCCCCAACTGCACCCGTGCGCTGACATGTCTCCTTACATACGCTGGATACTGAGTGGCCATACCATGGTTGGATGCGTCAAAGGGTCAATTGCTGCGCCATTGCCAGGGAATCCCACAGGCAGTCTAGGACCCATTTATCTGTTGAGCTACTGATCCGCGGGTTTTGCCCGACGCGGCTTGCGGCGTGCAGGGGAAGTGGCAGGGGACGGAGGTGGCCATCAAGCGTCTATGGGGGCGAGGCAACAGCGCCTTTGACGATGGGAAGGAGGACAACACATTCTCCGAGTTCGAGCATGAAGCCGCGCTATTGGCCAATCTGCGGCATCCCAACGGTGCGGGCAGCCTCTGGCGCCTTGCCCTGCCTGAAGCCAAGAGTGGCTCCCTCGCTAGGGCCGAGATATGCTCCCAACCAGACGGGAGGGGCAGAGCAACCGCTGGTGGACCACCGCATAGCATGGATGCATAGATGCTGTAGTCGACCTTGTTTAGGGAGTGCTCGTGCCAAGCAAAGGCGGGATGGGGTGCTGGGGATGGGTGCGGCAGTCGTGCTGTTCATGGGCGCGTGCGTAGCGCCTCCGGATCTCTGCCTCGTCCTCGAGGTGAGACGCTGCTCGTCATCCGGCGGTTCTTGGGCCGGCGTCTGTCGCTCATCGCATGCGTCATTCGCCGCCTTTCGTTGGGGTGCCCACGTGTGTCCCTGGCGCTCCGTGGCACGCGCCTGGCACCTCCAGCACTTCCCCAGGGCGTCTCTACGATGCTGCCCTGATGCGGCGCCTTCCAGGAAATGCGCTCGCGGTGCGTCTACGCCAAGGCACCCTGAGTAGGGATGGCATTTGAGCTCCTCGGACTACTGGATAGGGATGCAATTTGGGCTCAGCACGCCAAGCTGGGATGTAGCTTGGCATCGGAGCCCTGAGCCGGGATGCAACTTGGGCTCCTTAGATGGGATATAGCTCGGGCCCCTTCCCCGAGTAGGGATGCAGTTGGGGCTCGACTCCGCAACATTAGTAGGGATGCAGTTGGGGCTCGACTCCGCAACATGAGTAGGGATGCAGTTGGGGCTCGACTCCGCAGCTTGAGTAGGGATGCAGTTGGGGCTCGACTCCCAACATGCGATAGGGGATGCAGCTGGGGCTCGACCCGCAACATGAGTAGGGATGCAGTTGGGGCTCGGACTCCGCAACATGAGTAGGGGATGCAGCTGCGGCCTGACTCCGCAGCATGTGTAGGGATGCAATTGGGGCTCGAATCCGCAGCATGTGTAGGGATGCAGTTGGGGCTCGACTCCGCAACATGAGTAGGGATGCAGTTGGGCCTGAGCCGGACCGGAATGAAACTGACCACACACCTCACAGAGGCGCTGAGAAGGGCCGAGGGGGGTCTGCGGGTACAGTTCTGCCCGAGAGGATCTCTGGATCGTCTGCTGCATAAGAGCCATACAACGCTGGATGCCAAGCGCTGTCTCAGGTGCTCCGTCCGGGACACCCGCACTGCCCACGAGCCTCGCATCGGACGAGCGCAGCCCGCAGAGCCCGCGTGGCCACAGCGGCGAATGCCGTGCTGATTGTAGGTCTCTGACCAGCCATAGGTGCACAGCCGCTTTGAATGTGCGGCCGGCCGTGCCATAGGTGCACAGCCGCTTTGAATGCGCGGCCGGCCGTGCTATAGGTGCACAGCCGCTTTGAATGTGCGGCCGGCCGTGCCATAGGTGCACAGCCGCTTTGAATGTGCGGCCGGCCGTGCTATAGGTGTACAGCCGCTTTGAATGTGCAGCCGGCCGTGCTATAGGTGCACAGCCGCTTTGAATGTGCGGCCGGCCGTGCTATAGGTGCACAGCCGCTTTGGATGTGCGGCCGGCCGTGCTATAGGTGCACAGCCGCTTTGGATGTGCGGCCGGCCGTGCTATAGGTGCACAGCCGCTTTGAATATGCGGCCGGCCGTGCTATAGGTGCGCAGCCGCTTTGGATGTGCCGCCGGCTTTGGATGTACGACCCATATTGGTGTAGTTGGAAGCGGTCTGCGTCTCCTGACTGCGCGGCCGCTTGCCTCGACACCTCGGGCCGTGAGACGGGGGAAGGGAGGTTGGCCAGGATGATGTTCCAAGCGGCTCGAGGAATGAATTTCTTGCACACACATCGCCCGCCTATCATTCATCGCGGTATGGCAAGATCCCTCATGCCGAAACCTGAAACGCCTCGGGCTCCCACCCGCCCAACTTGCCTCTTATGCTCCTGCCCAGTCAATTCTCACCTGTCCCATCCCGACCTCCTTGACCTGCCTTTCTCGCTTCTGCCTGCTCGATTCACATTTCAAGCTGCCCGACAACTCGACTCGCCCTGACCTTCCCGCGCTCCCGTCTCATTCAACTCACCTCTTGCAGTCCCCCCTCCTCGACCCACCTCTCATGCTCCCGTGCTGCCACCTGCTCGACATCACTCTGAAGATCTTGCACACACTTGGATCGCCCCTTGCACTTCTGCACCCCCCACTCGCCTCTCGAGCTCCAGCCTGCTGAACCCGCACCTTTCAGCTGGAGAGGGGCCCAATGTGCGGCCACTGGGTTCGAAGTGTTTTGGCGTTACTTTCCAGCATGCAGCCAAGCCAAAACTCCCGAGACACGAACATGTATCGGTCCACGGAAGTGCGATCAGACGCTGGTAGGGAGATTTGACGTGTGTGGCTGTGCGGTCGCCCCGTGGCCGCGCGAAGTAAGTGCGAGCTTGCCCCACCTCGCAGCGTGACGCGGCTCTGAGTGGCGGGCGGCAGATTTGAAGCCCGGCAACTTGCTGACGCGGCTCTGAGTGGCGGGCGGCAGATTTGAAGCCCGGCAACTTGCTGACGCGGCTCTGAGTGGCGGGCGGTAGATTTGAAGCCCGGCAACTTGCTGACGCGGCTCTGAGTGGCGGGCGGCAGATTTGAAGCCCGGCAACTTGCTGACGCGGCTCTGAGTGGCGGGCGGCAGATTTGAAGCCCGGCAACTTGCTGGTGGATAAAGATTTCAACGTGAAGGTGTGCGACTTCGGGTTGAGCCGGATCTTGCAGTCGAGCATGGTCTCGGCCAGGTCGCGAAACAATGTGGGCACTCCGCAGTACTGCGCACCCGAGGTGATGTGCGAGAAGCCCTACAGCGCGGCCGCGGATGTGTACTCCTTTGGTGTGGTGCTGTGGGAAGTGCTCAGCCGCAAGCGCCCCTTCGGGCACATGGAGACCCCAATGCAGATGCTGGCCGCCATGCTCAACAAGGTCGCCTCCTCAATCCCTGTGCTCGCTGTCCGCCTTGCCGCTGTCTGCGTTTCGGCATGGATAATTTTGACAGGGCCCTACGGCGGATCTATGCACTTCGCGTGTCCTGACGCCAGCTTTACCGATTTCCCATCGCTCCGGTGCGAAAGTTGGGTGGGCGATGCTCCAAGTCGCAGCGGCGTGGTGTACGTGGCCAGGGAAGGGCACCCAAGACCTTACCCACAGATCAAGGCGACCAGGGTCAACTGTCACTGTTGTCTTTCTCTTCTTCGTACCATAGTAGCAGTGTCTGAGGATTGGCCGCGGCCAGACTCCTTCTCACGCCATGCTCTAATGCATGCAATATCTTGGCTCCTGCACTGCAGATGGCACACCAGCAGTAGATTGCTTGCTGCGCAGTCGCAGGGTTCCCTGGAGCTCTCTTAGCCGCTGGATCTTTGTTGTTATTTTGCTGCACACGTAATGCCATGTGCGTCGATGTGTGAAGTTGAAAAGTGCATGGTGAGGGTCAACAGGATGCGATGCTCCCCCCTCTAGATGCAAACGGCGGCTGGAGCCGTCCTTTGCAAAGCCTAATCGATCGATGCTGCTCGAGAGTAAGCACCCCTTTCGTCATATTTCAGACTGCAAGCTATGCAAGCGCTTCTGCCCGCATCCTAGAATCCACGGCCACGAGAGCAAGGACCCTCCCTCCACCGGCCACTAGAGCAAGGAACCTTCCTCCACCTGGGTTCTGCCATTCCCCTCAATTTGGTTTGTTGAGCATATGCAGCAGCTTTCAAACGGTGACGACAGGACAGAGGTCATTGCACGCGCACTGAGATAACAGATCTCTTGGCTGCTGCTCAAATTGCACGCGCACTGAGATAACAGATCTCTTGGCTGCTGCTCAAATTGCACGCGCACTGAGATGACAGATCTCTGGCTGCTGCTCAAATTGCACGCGCACTGAGATGACAGATCTCTTGGCTGCTGCTCAAATTGCACGCGCACTGAGATAACAGATCTCTTGGCTGCTGCTCAAATTGCGCCATGTTGTGGCACGGCTCTGCCCTGTACGTGCATGCCTAGTCCTGCTTCAGGGCGGTGGCCAGGCTAACTTCAGTTGGTGTGCTTCATGCGTCGAGTATCGAGAAGAATTGAAGCTGCTTCAGATATCATTCTGTGTTTCCCCTTGGCTTGCACGCAAGGGAAAGCCATGTTTGCTTTTACATTTGTGTACGCTATGCGCCTTCTCAGAGAGGACTGCTTGCGGGAACTTCCAGGAACCCGAAGAAAGGCCGAATTTTGAAGAAATAATGCACACCTTAGACAAAGAGATTGTCAATCTTGGTAAAACATAGCAGTGCCGAATGAGTGTGGTGCATTGGATGTGTTGTCTCGATGTCAGTAAATAGGCTTGCAGTGGCAGATCGATGATATACTTGCATGAATTGAATACAAAGTATACAGTGACCGTGTGCATTATGACGCACTTTTTTGATCGCCCCCCAGGACGAGCTCGGTCGTTCGATATGCGCGCGCAAACGGTCGAGATCTCACATTGCCAGTCAAGATTGGTTCCCAAAAAACCGAATTTAAAAATATTAAAATCTCGAGCTTCCACAACCCTGCGCATTGATGGGGGTGTGATACTGGTGTGTGCATTATGACGCAACGCCTTAATATGGGATTTGTTATGAAACATACTGATCGTTCGGTGCCAGTGTATAAATATACGGAAAATCTTGATTTGCACCCAAACGTCGTGCCCATATGAAAATTTTGACCACCCCATGGTATATAAATGGGGGTATTTTGCATATCGCGCTGGGTCCGCGACGCCAACTCGAATATCATTGGGAGAGAATATATGCAATGTATACACAATCGAGCTTCGAATCGACAAAAATCAGGGGAAAACAGATGTTTTTTTCGTTGCCCGTCCTTTTCCAGCTACGTTTTGCCAGATCGAATATATCTACGCGTTTGAACGCTATTTCGTGAAATCGCGCGCAATTTTTTCGGGCATTTTACTGGATAGGAAGAGAATCGATATTTATATAAATTAGCATGTACACCCTTAGTTTTATATCGCGCGCGATCGGACGATTAAGTGAAATCCTTTGTTTTTATTGCGAAATCGAAGATTATATCAACTTAGAATATGGAGTTTGTAATGAAAAACTGATGTACGTCATAATGCACACACGTCATAATGCACACGGTCACTGTAGCCATAACCTGACATTGCATGCAGCATATCCTCATTCGTACAATATGTCCGAGGTTGGGGGGGGCTGCTAACTCAAAAACGTTTTCACCCCTCTAAAACAGTGTTTTGGACTCCCCACGATTTTTTGACTTTGAGTGGTCGTTTTGCACTCAAAATCTACATTTTGGAGGTCTAAAACTATTCGATATAGATATTCAAGTTTTTTTCTTGTTTACATCTGCGTGGGTCTAAATCGTTTATACGTAGGTCTAAACCGTTCATACAAGGAACCTTTTTTTAACACATGGGAATATTTATATATGTTTTAGACCTCGACAATAAGATATCCCCCCAGAACTCATGCATCCCCTAAACAACTCTTTCACCCTAAAACATATATATATACCCTCCAATCCGACTCTTTCACCCCCTAAAACATGCATTTTACCCTCCAAGGAAGGTAACGTAAGAGTAAGATTGTACCCTATCTTGAACGTCGTTGTTTACTACTAGCGAACAAATCCCAACACCAACTCCACATCACCTATCGTTACACCTTGTGTCATCGATTATTAGATCGTTTTATGCATCGATGTGACAACAACAGTAAAAGAATGTTAGGCCAATGCTAGAAGCATATGTGAGCTGAGATGAGTTGATGTAGCTAAGTTGTGAGCTGCAACTATAGTACGTAAGTGTTGTGAGTGGCATCGTAGCTGAGCGTGCGCTGAGAGCGCTACTGATGAGCTGAGCGCTGAGCTGAGCACCGAGCTGAGCGCTAAGCTGAGCTCTAAGCTGAGCGGTGGGAGCTGCGCTGAGCCGAGCTAAGCTGAGCTAAGTTGGGCGTTGAGTTTAATTTAACTGAACTGAGCTGAGCTAAGCTGGGCGTTGAGTTTAGTTTAACTGAGCTGAGCTGAGCTAAGCCGATCCGAGCCGAGCTGAGCGCTGAGCCGAGTCGGGCTGAGCACTGAGCTGAGCCGTTCCGAACAAAGCTACGTCGCGAGTAGCACTGAGTTGAGCATCGCGCTGAGCATTGCGTTGAGAGTTGAGAGCGGAACCGAGAGCGGTGCCGAGAGCGGAACCGAGAGCGGAACCGAGAGCTTAGCACTAAGCTGAGCGGAGAGATGAGATGAGCAGTGAGCATTGAGCGTGGATGCGAGTTGAGGTGAGCTGAGGTGAGATGGGAATTGAGTTGAGTTGAGTGCTGAGATAAATACCGAGTTGAGCTTAACGCCAAGTTGAGGTGAGGTCAGGTGAGGTGATATGAGCTGAGGTGAGGTGAGTTGAGCATTGAATAGAGCTAATCCGCGAGTTGCAGCTGCAGCCGGGGTTGTGTTGAGTCAAACCTAAGTTACAACCGAGTTGCAAGTGATGTGGCGGTGGGCACGACGGCTGTGCCATCTCGAGCGTGATGGGTCATGCATACGGCAGATAGTATGAAACGAGACGTGAGAGATGCAGAATAATGACATGTATGCCAGTATGACAGTATCGATGGCACGTTGACATTATGACAGTATGACATCGTGACAGTATGACAGTCTGACATCGTGTCAAGATTCGACAGAGAGATGTAGAAGTTCCGAGAAAATGACAAGTATGACACGATGCCAATATGACAGTACGATAGTCTGGGATCGTGTCAGGTTTCGACAGAACGCATGTGATTCAAGATCGAGATTGGAATTGATGAAGAATCGAGATGTGCGTGGAAGATTCAGACTTATTGTACATTTCGGGTCGTCACGGAGTTGTGCTGTGACAATCGATAAAGGTGTAGACTACGAAAACTTCTTCGGCCTCATATTTCAGTTTACAGTTTGCAAACATACCTACCTGACATTTCGTTCAGTGCATATATATAATAAAAAGATCTCGTTTCGTGGTATCAACCAAAAATACATGAATGCCTGTGAATACATACTTGGACAATTTGGTATCTTTGAGGCTGTCCGTTGCCTCTGAGCGCGGACTCGCGGAACCACGGACCGGCGTTTTACTGTGGCCAGTACACTGGGTGGGAGGAGCTGTACTTTGGGGAACCTTGGCGCAATTTTACGAGCAGTACTTGCACTATTCTTTTGCAGCTGCTAGAATTGCTCACAATATCCCCCGTAAGTATATACTTGGACCAACTTCGTGCAAAGATGGAAGTTCGCCCTAGAAGTCTTTGTAACGCTTTACAACCGTCATAGGGTTATATAACCATTTTTGTTACGATAGTATACTATTAATAGCTTGCTTCGTGACATCATCGGAAATCGATCACGCATCACAACTTCTGACCAACACAACTATCCTATAAATATTCCAAATAACATAATTACCTCACAAGTGCATTCCAAGATCACATACCGATACGGTACCTGCTGAACTCGCTTCTGAATTTTGAAACCACCAAAATCATCACATACATATGATCAACAATGCCTCGAGGTATTAAAATAGTTAACTGGCAAAAACGCGTGTATGATTGTCTCATATACATGGAGACGAACAACCGCATGGTTTCGTATTAGCAGTCATCAAGGAAATCGGGCCAGAACACGTCGTCGGTGGATTATGGCCCGTGCATAATCTCGCATGCTTCACACCGGACAAGTGCAAGCTTCAGAATGGCATCTGGGGTTTGCACACGAAAAATTACAAATGTCGGGACAATATCCGAAAAGCGATCGAAGGGCAACAATCAAACGTGGGTGCCACCACCATCATCGAGATCGGGAAGAACATGGCGAATGTTCAGTATCACATGAGCCCATGGTTGTCCTCAAATGGATACCATATGAACTTGAGCAAGAAAAGGCCAGCCGCGATCCGCAAAATCAAGCACCGTGCGATTAGTATGTCAATTATCGACAGATATGGTCCTCCAAGCGATTGGAGTCAAAATACCGTACCGAACGACGATATGCCGCATGAGGACCCGTTTACAGAAGACCACAAATTCAATTTCGACGATGTTCTTGACGTGCATGAGGAACAAGTAGATCAAACCGCACACGGAGCACACCAAGAGGAAGAAGTAGAACGACTCGCTAGCGCTAGCGCTATTGCCGAGGCTGCAAAGAATTATAACTGTGTGTATGATATCAATCCATATATCATATCAATTATTTGCACTGTCATGATAGATTCCACAGAAATATTTCATATAAACCGATGTCTCACAATGTAAATATATCACTGCACATCGTTTATACAGTGAAATTTCTAAATTGTATTGTGCCACACAACCATCGTCAATTATCCTTCACCCTTTCCCGAGTGTGCTCACCGAGTGTGCTAGCACCAACCTATCACCGAGCCTACTATCAAATGGACACGCTCCGTCAGAGCTACCTCGAGTTCGGCTGAGCACCGGGTGGCGGTGCCACACACTCACCATGCTGAGCAGCCCCTCCTTGGCCAAGCGAGGGAGTGTCTTAATTGTGTGGGGGAGCTTGATCCCACAGGGACGCACTTGTCGGCATGCGGGGGGTTGTGATCTTTGAGGTGGCTATTTCTGCTTTCATTCTCCGATGGCGTCAGCATGTAATAGCTGATGTGGCCACTGCCCGGGCAATGTTGGATGCGCACCTGGGGGTGACCATGATGGCTCCAAGGCGGCGGCGACAGGAAAGTGGAGGAGAGTAAGATGGTGACGTGCGGTGACGTGCGACCACACCAATTGACATCTTTCAGATTGGGTGTATGGGGAGCTTGGGCCTGGGGCAATTGGACTCCTGAAGAAGACGCAGCAGCAGCGCTTCGAGGAGCGGCGATTCATGGAGGAGACTGTGGGAGAGGAAGAGGAGGTGGATGAAGATGGGGGCGAGGAAGAGAACGAGGAGGTGGCACTTGGCAGTTGCATGGGATGGAAGGAGAAGTGGATCCGGCTGCTCTCTTTTACACAGGCCTGAGGGGTCACGGGACTGATTACCCAGCGGGCCCAGGGGTGATGCCCCGCCAGAGGTGGTTAGCGCAGGGCTGGTGGAGGGGGTGGGAGGGAGGCATGGGCTCCAACCTGGATCGCGGGAAGGGGGCTCAACAGGAAGAGGTGGAGAGGTTGGCGCTGATGAACAGAGCTTGGGAGGACGCGATTGAGGAGACGAACTGTGCTACATAGGCCGGGCAGGATGGGCATGGTGGCGGGACACAAGGTTCCAGGGGAACGCAACACGAGCAGTCCGGGCAAGCTTCCGGTGGGTCGGGCAAGAAGGATGGCATCACGGCTCTTGGAGAGTATGGAGGATGTGTGGCAGGAAGGGGCGAGTCTACGCGTGGCGGAGGGTAAGGACTGGGTATCGCGGAGGCTTGGTCAGCAGAGGTGTCCGTGGGCCATGATCCCGGGTATGGGTACATGGTGCAGCATATCTTCTGTGGCTATATCGTGCCAAAGGAATCGGTCCAAAGATACGCCACACATATTTGTACCACTATTATCCAGTCAAACATATGTACTGAATGATATCGCTAACGAAGTCCACTCTGGAATGTCGCATGCAGTGTTGTCTGTTGAGCACATGCAATGTTTGTTTTACTTGTAAAATACGACATGAACAATCATCATGCTATTTACCAACTCCGTCTTACCACACCGCACTTGCGTGTGCCAAAAAACATGAGCAATATGACGAATTTCCGTCGACCACCCGGCAATACATCCACCCCAAGTGAACTCCTCCTCCTCCTCGGGTAAGATCACTATGCAGTATTCAATGACAGTGTCTATCATATCAATCTCAGTGCCTCTCTATCAATAACACCATGCGATATCTGAACACTGCGCACACGTCTCTGTAGACAATGCATGCCATCATATGATGCACACGAAGTCAAACTATGATCTTTGGGAATACGGCATCAGAAATCACTTCCTTTCAACCATACCTAAGCCTGCCCACCCATCATCCAACCATGCCTAATTCATGGTTGCCATCATCACCGCTGGCAGAACGAGAGTCGGGACCGCTGGGGATGCCAATAGAGGTGGTGGATGTGGGTTCCACCAATTAAGACGTGGGTGCTCCAAGAATGACTTGATCCGCGCAAACGACGAAATCCACCGGTCTATCATGAGGATCCATGGGCACGGAGTCTCTGATTTGTGGACTGTACGCCAGTGCAACTGCCACCACACCCATTGGAGCGCTGTCTCAAATTTCAATACCCCCCGATAACGGAGAAAACAGTTGCTAAACACTTCCTCTCCACCCGGACCAAATCTCCATGCCATATTCTTCGTAATGACCGATTCAACCAGCCCAATACCTCACTGACAAAACCCGTAGCTGGCTGCAGGTGGGACACAG
This sequence comes from Cymbomonas tetramitiformis, assembly GCA_001247695.2. NCBI lineage: Eukaryota > Viridiplantae > Chlorophyta > Pyramimonadophyceae > Pyramimonadales > Pyramimonadaceae > Cymbomonas > Cymbomonas tetramitiformis. The sequence goes on from LGRX02033338.1 coordinate 10,757, forward strand.
CCAACTCCTACAACTCACAACAAAGCGGTGGCCCAACCACGCCTGCTAGATGAGGATGCGATGGCCACGTGTCGCTGCATCATGTTCTGCAGTGTGGGCATCTAAACATTGGTAGAGGCTCACCGAGCATAGGCGGCTTCCAATCACGCTCTCGGGCGCGCTCCAGGCAGGCCCGTAAGTAATTGTCATAGTACCTGTGCGCGGCCGCTCATGGAGCGAGGGAAGTGAAAGGAGTGGGAGTGAAGCAACAACCCAGAAGGTCCCAGCGGTGGTTCCACGTGGAAGACAAGTGAGCAAACAGTATGTAGAGAACATGCTACTGCACACGACCCCAGTGCCCAGATGCCTAGCTCATCTCCTCCGCCCACAAGATGAGGCCTTCAGCAGGTGAGGCAGAGGAGTGATATACAGTGTGTATAATTATATGAAAATGATGAGATCGTCGCCACGTGAGGTACAGTGTGCATAATTATATGAGCAAACAATGTCAGCTGCTCTTGTTTCAATACAAAACTGCTGTGAGGCGTGCTACTTGAGCTGCAGGGTGCAACATCCATGCAGCCGCCCCTCAGCACAAGGCGTGCGTATGCGGCAGCCGAGAAATCATCCAGGAGTCAGAAATCAACAGTCGCCTTAACGTACCCGCCTCCTCGTCCCAAGCGATTTCCGTGACTGTCGAAGGCGAGACCTGTCTCCCGCCCCCCAACTCGATAGTTCAGTAGGCAACAACCCATTTCCCCCGCGCTCTTCGAAAGGCACTGTACACTGTTCAAAGAGGGACATCCGGGATGCCTGCTCCCCTTACCCGCCTCCTCAACGTAACCATCCTGCATTACAGCCCGACCACAGAAGATGCAGACAGGCTTTGAGGGCCAGATATCCTCCGGACACAACTTCCTCACCATGCACTGACCACGTTCAGTGTAAACGCATCGAGACTGAAGTGAATAACAGACTTTACTGCCCCGAGCCAGGCGTCTCCACCCAGGAGCCCCGAGCCAGGCGCCTCCAGCCAGGAGCCATAGGACCGACTGCACCCCATCACCCGCCTCCTCCTGGCGACTAAAGCCCATCCACTGTGGCCTTGGACGGACAGGAGAGATCGCAATGCAGATGACATGTGGGCATGCATGTGAAAATGTGAAAAGGCACGTGGTCATGCACGTGAAAAACAGATGAAAGTGAAATTGTGCACACGTCATCTACTAGGTCTAGTGTGTCTTTGAGGGGGCTCGGGAGATAGGATGCAATAGCAACCCGAAGTCGGCCACAAGCTCTATGTGCCCAACAGAATCATCAGTAGTGAGAACAAGGAAGCATGCATGGCAAGTACCAGTAGATTATCTGGGTTTGCGATGATCGTGAGGACGATGGCAACGCCGTGCGCACCTGGCATCAAGAGGAGATCTAAGGGCTCATCTGCCTCCAACGCTGTATCTCCCACACGCCTCAGCAAAGCCCGAAGTAAGACACATCGCAACAACATATACCTCAGCACACTCCCAAGTCATCTGTACCACTTGGTGCAGCCCTCCCACACAACTGATCACAGTCCGAAGTCGGACACATCGCACGGAGGCGACCCTGCCGCACACCTTGGCAACAGACAAATATGCCGCATGTAGGTACCCATCCTCATATTCACAAGCACAGCCCCTAGTGAGACCCCTGGCAATTGATGGGCGACCTCGCTAGTCCTGCGCGGCTTCGATCGTGTACCCAGTGACACCACATTTCAGAAGTTGCGTGAAGCGCCGCAAGGTTTTTGGTAGGCTCATGTTCAGTTGATTTGGGGTGACTGAATATGGACTGTAAGATGACCTGATCAGCACAACTTTCATAGTGTGGGACCGAATGAAAACAAAAACAAAGTCGCTGAAGCACCGGCGAGAAACGCAGGTAATCAGGTACAGTGCTTGCGGAATGCTTTAGGTGCGGCAGCGAGTTACCGCGGTGCAGGAAAAAAAAGATACCTTCCACACGCTTCGTTCCAGTCGAGTCCGTTTCAGCAGGCTCGAGGATCCCGTAGCTGCTCTTCACTAGATCGTCCAGTTGCTCTGTTGCGCGAACGAACGCGTAAGCAATCAAATCAGCTGCAACACGATCCAAATACGTCTGAATGCAAAGGCTCAAGAAGTACATCTCGAAATAAAGTGAACCTCGCCTCAACACAAGTGCTACGCTACACGCTCACAGCAGGGTCCCACGCGCGTTTTACATGTTGCGGACTTGACGTTGAGACAAGGATTCACAATCCAGCGGACAAAAGCGCTATTGTGGCCGTCACAGACAAACGTTCAAGGAATGAAGCAGAGTTGCGTCGTCACGAACTGGAAAGTTTGACGGTACTTATAACGATACGAGAACGGCGACTTCAAGCGCGGGAAATATTCCAGCACCTATCTGCAGCATTTTCATATTTGACGCGTTGTCCAGCACGAGAGGCGCGAATAAACACTTATCAGATCCTGAGGTCAGCCACATAGTTTTAGGTGGCAGAAGAATATACGTATAGTGTCACTAAAATGTATGTTCGACGCGCAAACACTTAAAGTTCGCAACAGGGAACATTGCTGAAACACAAACAACGGTTGGGACAAGTCGTCAACTGAAGACGGAATGAAGACAGCCACACGAAGGAAAACGAGCTCGGGCGAGAAGGTCCTCCCAGGGCAATACTTTTCAATATATCCTCGACGATTATTGAGGTATCAACCTCACGAAGCTTAGCAGAGTGTAAGTACACTCCTATGCGCCGCGCATTTTTATAAAACTCCCCCCCAAGCACTTGGTTGCAAATGGCCTCGCCTGCAACGCATACCAGCGGTGAGTACGCATAGCACCTTCAGCGCCCCCGCGGGAATATATCGGCTTACTTTCAATTATCATTTGCTCTTCAGAAAGCTGCTTTAGTTCGTCGCGTACAGTTTTCCGCAGCGTTTTCTTTGCATCGAAGAGTGGTTCAGTCGGCATATTTGAAGAGGTGGCGCGGGATGAGGTGGATATCGCCCTTTGCAAGGAGTCGATGGGTCTACGGAAACAAATCGGAAGACGCTGGGGGTTTAAAATTCTTGCTTGCCTCGGAAACAAAGAAGTAAAATAGAGAAGCATGGGACCAGCATTCACTGTGTTTTCGCTCTCACAAGACTCCACTCCACTACGAACTCAATCTCTCCAGTATCAGTATCGTCTATCGAGTGACACACGACAGTATCCTACAGGTGGCGTTACCTCGATTTTTGACCTTTTGTTGGATTTTTTATTTGTATTTTTCTTTGTGGAACTGGAGTTTATATTATTGTCCAATCGGAATCTTCGCAAGCTTTCGCAAGGATCCCAACGGATAGTCATTTACAAGTATCAGTATGTGAGCCCGGCCCCGTCATCGTCAGCACACAACCGAAACATCCGACAACGTGACACTGACAAACGAAAGAAGCAAAACTAGCTGTTAAAGTTTCCATGAATGCAATAAGCTCATCTTTCCAACCTCCCATTCCATTTTTATTGACTTGATGGTTCCATTTCAAAGATAAATTTCACAAGTCTATTGACGTTGTTTCCGCATGAACTTACAGGGCGAGATAGTGTGCGAATTTTCCTTTTTCCCAAGCATTGCCACCTGTGTCCCTGCACCCAAGCAACACCGGCGTCTATGTTGAACGAGTGGTAAATATCTTGAGCTAACAGAAGGGCATTCAAAACACTTTTTGTCGTACACAGTATGGGGGATGTAGAAATCCAGAACGAGCTGCAGGTACTTGTGTGGAACTGGAGTTTATTGTCCAAATGAGTTTCCTTTTTAATGTGATCACACCACCGTGCTGATTATACTTTACAGGAGTTGCGAAACGTGGTTGATCACCTTAAATCACTGAAGAACGACAACGAACGTCTGAAAACGAATTTTGATAATGTGCGCTTGAAACACGTCTGAAAGATCATTTCGAAGCTTTGTGCGTTCAAGAATACGCGTCAAATAGCCAAGTATTTTTTCTGACTGTTTTCTCTTGTACAGCTCAAAAACATGCACCTCAACGTCTCAGAAAACTATCAGCAGCTTCAAGAAAAATACACGAAGCTTTATGATGAACGGGTATTGCTCACCCTGACCGTTGTACGTTGTGCTTTATTCGTTCTAACGGGCCGATTCCCCCAGATTCTAGTGTTGTGAATGTAGCTACCTCGGCCTTACTGGTGTGCTGTGCCGTGTTGATGTGCTTCGGTTTTGCAGGTGAGCGTCGAAAACCACTATCAGCAACTCTGCCAAAGCTGGCGCGACGAGTTGGAGAGAAAGCAGAAAGACTTTGAAGAAGCGAAGTCGCAAATAATGCAGCCCAGGTCGGCTAATTTCAGTTTGGCGAAATTCACCTCCAACCATCCTTTCTCAACATGTCGAAATCCCCAGAACTTCCCATAACCAGTATTTAGGAGGCATCACGGTCCTGGCGTCGAGTTTAGGGTTGTGTGATATTCCGAAATTCAGGTAAGTCATTCTGTGCTGCAAAACGATGGGTCACCACTGCGTATTATTTTTGAATCTGGTAAGGATGGCACAGGGAGTTGGACCTGCTTCGCTTACGGCTAATGGAAGAGCTCGAGGCTCCTCAACGGGAAAAGTGTCAGACTCTTGAGAAGGTGTTTCCCCCTCGGAATCAGTTTGGTAGCTTTATATTCCCCGTCCCAAGTGACCACAGTAAACTGAGCATTCAGGAGTGTCGAGGGCCGCTTTTACCTCTGTTGTCGCGAGCAAACCTCCTCGAGACATGAGCGGAGCAAGCTTATCTCAACTCCAGGATGCAGCATATCTGTGCAACCATATCCTTCAGAAGAACAATACGTCAACTGCTCCAGGAATACGGCATCATGCATCTTATTCGGGCAGTATATCCCTGCTCGTCAACTCTTGAGTGGAGCGGCGACTCCGCTTCTTAGAACGTGAGGGTCCGTGCTTATTCACACCCGTCGGTCGCTTCAGCTCTCAAACCCCATATACAAGCCTGACAGCCAATAATGCGACTCGGCGTGTCACTATGAAACGAAAGTCTTGAGCAGTTGCACGTCCTCAGGCAGTCGAAGTCCTCGCCTCCCGAGTCCTCAGGCACTCGAAGTCCTTGCCTCCCGTCGCACAAGTTGTTGGATCCTGTCTCGATGCCAGAATCTGGTTTTGCAGAGCTTTCAGTATTCTCTGCTGCGACTTGCTGAATTTCAAAGTGTGAAAGCAGGAGGCAGAGGCGGCGAGTCAGAAGTACGCCGAAGCCCGCCGGGAGCAGGAGCTGCTGCGCACGGACGTGCAGTCCATGGCCGCCAAGCACGCGAACGAGGTGGCATATCTCAAAACGGAGAATGAGAGTGCCTTATCTCGGCTTTCCGGCCAAGTCGAGCGGCTGCAAGCGGCTCTGAGTCTCGAGGAATCTAATGGGGCGCGTGTACGGCAACTGCAGAAGGAGGCGAGTGCTCCTATCATGGCCTCTCAGCACCTAGCCACGTCAGCACAAGTCCTTTTGATTGTCGCTGGGAGGAACGGAGCGATTAAGAAAGGAAATAAGTGAGTTTGGTTGAGTCGGTCCGGACTTCGTTATCGTTGCACAGGTCCCTGTACCAACACTGTCTCACACGGTAGGCATATTGAGACGTGTGACAGCGTTGGAGTTGGCGACAGGCGTCGAGTGCCGGCACACTAGCAAAGCGGCTGCAAGACGAAGTGGAGGACCTCCGTAACAACAGAGAACGGGCAACGGTAGACCGCCAGCGGCTGGTCGCCGACTACGAACAACAGCTTCGTAATCTTGAGGTGAGTTCAACCTTGTCAAGGGCTTTATGTAAACGTAGACCTGCATGCTTCGTGTCATTCTGGAGAACCTCCGGTGCGCTGCATGACGTCTGCGGGCGCAGTGCTGCTGCACTTAAGGATTTGGTGCGCGGGCTGGAACAGGCTGAAAAAGACTCGAGTGCACGGCAGCTTGAGGTGAGCGTACGCAAGGTCCTCCACCTCGAAGGGGAACTGCAGCAGGCCACCCGAGGGAATGACGAGCTCCACCAGCAGATGCTCCAGCTGGAAAACGCGCGCAACGCGCTGTCCCTCCAAGTCGCGGAGGCTATAAAGAAACACGAGTGAGTACCATGCACCGTCCTGGCATCGCCCCACAGCGCTTGTTTTTTTCTTTCTAACCTGTTCGGACCCTCACAACTTTTTGCAGCGGAGAACGGGAGGGATGGCAGAAGCAAAAGCTTAGTCTTGAACGACAAATCGAGGAGAGCAAACAGAAGCTTGAGGAGTCGACCTTTGAGAAAGAAAGGTCGGCCACATCCGCTCTGCAGCATACTGCATTTGGGCGCTTCGTTGTGCTGCACGTTGGTCGGCGCTGTCGATGAGTCACTGGAAAGTTGCACAGTTGCCTTTGAAGTGCAATAGACTCATGGATCAGTCCCCCCTCTGTTGATAATTTACTCTTACAATGTCACCCCCACGGACAAGCCCATGCCCTCGCGAGACGCTGGCGAGAGAGACAGAGACAAAGGTTGGACGGCCGGCGTGAGGGTGCAGAAGGCTCGCTGCTGGGTGTGACGGGGTCGGTTGCCCGGGTGACATCACCTTGTGCAACAGGGCACTGGCACAATCAGCTGCAACGCATGCAGATGACATGAGCCACAAAGAGACGCAGGCAAAACTGCAGGTGACCCACCATCGCTCTCAGCTATTTGGCGTCTGCTTGTTTGGCACTGAGTACGGGGCGCAGCCTCCCTTTCCCCGGCTCCCTGACGCAAGTTCCGCAGAAAGTCAGGGTTAGGAAGTGCAGGGAATATCCCTTTCCCGGCTCCCTGGCGCAAGTTCCGCAGCAAGTCAGGGTTAGGAAGTGCAGGGAATATCCCTTTCCCCGGCTCCCTGGCGCAAGTTCCGCAGCAAGTCAAGTTTAGGAAGTGCAGGGAATATCCCTTTCCCGGCTCCCTGGCGCAAGTTCCGCAGCAAGTCAAGGTTAGGAAGTGCAGGGAATATCCCTTTCCCCGGCTCCCTGGCGCAAGTTCCGCAGCAAGTCAAGGTTAGGAAGTGCAGGGAATATCCCTTTGGCTTCAATTTGGATTTCAGCGCAACTTTCGGCTGCACAGCATCCTTTCACAAGCCATCAAGCTCCACGCAAGTACCCTAACTTTCGGCCGTCCCCTCCCCCAACCGCAGCTTGCGCAGGCAGAAGACCAAGCGCAGGTGGTGCGCAACAGACTAGAGGTGCGCCCCCTCGCCCCAGCCCTCACCCTGTACCCGTATCCTTCAAGTGCCACGTGCCAGGCTGAGCTCACCTTGTGTTCAGTCGAGGTTGGAACGCCTAAATGTCGAGCTGGAGTTATTACAGGCCGAGGTGGCTGAGGCGCGCAAGACGGCGGAGTCAGCGCAAAGGCAGCAGGACGAGGCCCATAAGAAGTCCACCGAGCAGATGACTGCACTACAGCAGGTGCGGAAGAGCGGGGTTTGTGCAGCTCGCTTGTGGATATGCCTCGGGCACACGCGTACCTGCCGTTCGGTGTGTGCCCTCGAGCACGTTCCAAGGTTGATGAAAGATGGACTGCGATTCGCTATTGCATCGTGCATGTGGTCCGTGCATGAGGGCCCGGCTCCTTGCACTGCGACCGCGTCCTGAGGCAGATCACCCTCAACCTCGTATGCCAAGAGGTGCTCGCATGCCATGGCGCCGACTGTCGGTTCGCCGTGCTTTGAAAGTGCTCTGCTTGTCATTCTTCCCCCAACTTCACCTTCACGGTGCGTGGCAAGGGCACGGTGGAGCAGGAGGCAGCCGGGCTGCGAGAGGAGGGGAGCGAGAAGCACAAAGCTTTGACTGAGATGCAGTCGAAGCACGCTCAGCTGAAAGACGAAATGAGCGAGGTCCGCCCCCCATCCCCGCAACCCCTTGGGTGGGGCTGGCGCTGGGCCTCACCCTGATAGTCTCCTCGATCTTAGATGTGCGCTGACATGAAGGCCCTGTGGCACGGCGTGCTCCCAGTGCTTCTCTCGGTGGCCAGTGCGTGACTCCTCTCTCCCAGGACTGCCAAGAGCACGCCTGAGCAGGCCGCGGCCCAGCCTCGGGTTCTGGAGCCTCCCTGCCTCCACTCAGGTGGTCGCTTGGTGATGTGGGGACGCGGAACCGAGCAGCTTCGCACAACGAGCGCGCTTCAACAGAAGGAGTCGGAGGCAGTGAAGGAGAAGCTCGAGAGTGAGACCTCCGCTAGAGAGGCGGCCCAAGCCCAGCTGGAGGCCGTCAGGTGAGGCGCTGCTGCTCCGCCAGGTGGCAACTCGGTGCTCGCTGGATTCCCCCACGGACCACTCACGCCCAGGGGGGCATGGTGGCGCTTGATGTATGCTTCCTCAGGACCACTCACACCCAGGTGGGAATGCAACTAGACCATGCTCGCCTGGAGATAAATGACCTGAAGGAGAATCAAGAGAAACAGCTCAGCGACAGCCACAAGATGCTGGACTCCTTGAAGGTGGCCTGAAGCTAGCTTCTTTGATCTCCCCCTGAATTTGCAGGCGTACTCCTGCCTTTTGTCTGATAATGGCGCTGGGTGTGGCTGCGTGTGTTTTCGCATGCTGTTGGGTGATGACCGTTGACAGCGTATCATCTTTCCATGCTGCTTTGCATTTGGGTTGGGGAATCTGTATGAGTTGGTGGTATCTTGTCACGGCCCCGCCCTGCTCCTGATTTGCTTCTCACATCCGCTGGGATGATGGTGGGCTGGCTTTTGTCGGCTGATCTCATGCCATTCAGTGTGTTCGAGCGCTGCTCCCTGGGAGACAGAAAAGAATACTTCTGAGCTTGAAGTAGCTTGAGTCTTGTGTGGCATTGCATATACAACTGAGAGCCCCAGCCCCGTCCATCTGGTGTGGTACGTACTGACCTTGCGCTCCGGGATGCAGTCTCAATGGGAGCTGGAAAAAGCAGTCCTGCAGCGCCAAAGTGTGCAGCTCAAGCAGCAGTTCAATGAGAAGCACAGCAAGGTCATCAAAACAGCTAAGCAGGTCAGAGGGCAGCATTCCACACTTGATGATTCCTGCTTTCATTTCGCATGCATGTCTCTAAGAAGCCACTGATGCCGCACACGAGTCTTGTGGGTCATGTGTCAGATCATCACTAGGACATCCGTCAGCAAAATGAGACCTGGTGCTCAGAAGCTTTTTGATTGCAGCGATGTCCTGATTGTTCAGTGGGTTGGTGCGGGAAACAGAAGCTACACGGGTACCAGAAGAAGCTTGCGCATGCGTCGAAGTACAAGGCGCGGGCTCAAGATTATGAAAGGATGGTTTATGAGTTGCAACATAAGGTAGCTACTCAATTTCGCGATGATTCACAGAACCGCAGTGGTGGCCATGTTTATGCTGAATTTCGAGGTGCCGCAGGTGGAGAAGTCAAGACCCAAGGAGGAAGACGAGGATATGTCCAAGTATGCCACACAGTTGGCAGCCTTCAAGGAACGCCAATCCAAATTTTTGATGGCAGCGCACTCTACCAATATCGATTAGCTAATTACAACTTAATTGTAATTGTTGATATTTTTTATAAAATAGTCCACATGTATGTGTGTTGTAAGTCAATTTCTGTGTAGATGTCTCTCCGAGGTTTACAAACTATTTAGAATCCCTCTGAAGGCATATTGGAAAGCTAATTTCCCCCGAGGAAATTGAGGGTTATATATGGCGTGTACGAACACTGCTGTTGCCGTAGACGAGAGCTCGCACTGCTCATAAATTTCGATACTAATAGGACCGACCTTGCAATGTTAGTGTATCACAATAATTATTACAAATTGTTACTGGTGAAAAATAATTTAAGAATTTTGAATATACTATACTGCGTTGTAAATGTGTAAGGGAGATGTGTGTGTGGGTGGGTTAACGCTTTTTTTTTTGGACATGGGGTGTCGTCCGTGCTGTGTGGTGTGACTGCATTCATGACATAACCATGGACCAACAGGTCCCATCCATCGACCGGGAGCCACTGGGGGGCATGCCGGCAGGGTCCGCTTACTCCGTAACCCAGAGACCAACAGTTGTTTGGCGGACCATGCTGCTTTGCATTTGGGTTGAAAATATGTATGCGTTTGTGGTATCTTGTCACGGCCCCGCCCTGCTCTTGATTTGCTTCTCACATCCACTGGGATGATGGTGGGCTGGCTTTGGCCGATCGCATGCCGTTCAGTGTGTAGGTTAACGCAAAAATGTTTGTTGGGTGGGGATGGATGGCTGTATAGCGGAGCGTCGAGAGACAAAATGTATTTATAGGGTAGAAAAAAGTGATCTGCTTTGCTGAGTGCAAGCTTAGTGGCGATATGGGTGCTACGTTTGTTGACGACGATAAGCGCTGACTAATGATCTTGAACGTAGACGAGAGCTTGTTGTCGCAGCGGCGAAGTGTCGTGCTGAGACGAGCCGACGCATCATGTGATATTATGAGTGATGTGCTGAGCGTGATGGTGGAGGATGCCGAGCGCTGATGCAGACGAGCGCCAACGATGATGATGCTGATGACTGGCTTGCTCTTATTAGTTTCTTGCTATGCAGGTAGAGCAAGAAAAATGCGTTCTCGTCATTTTAGCTACGCCTGTATGGACTTCCTAGCGTGCGCGTACAGCGCCTGATGTCGCCGATGTCACCACACCAATCTGTTCGTCACATGCTTTATAGTCGTGCGTTGTGGAGGTCATACGTCGTGATCGCGCAGCACGATCCGTCTATACTATCGAACAAGCGTATTTGTATGATGCACCCGTGATCCAAAAATGGTGACGAATAGTGCGACGAGATCAACTAATACTTTGATCACAATAAAGGCGTGCTTCACGATCATCAACTTCTTCCGTCGTTGACACAAACATCAACTACGCCAAAGTTCGTCTAAGTACGGTCTCCAATCACCTTCTGTTACATTTCCCGTGGGCAAAAACATTACGCAGAGTAATTAAACGATTCGTGATAAGATTGTCCGGATCGGATTTCGGAGGCTTTCACGGCTCGGTAGCAATATCAATCATTTTCGATATATTGATATATATATCAAAATAATGTTATATATAGTATATGACACATTTGTAAGTATTGAAATACTGAATAGTGATTTACTATCAGTGGAGGATGATGACTCTTGATTGCTGATCGGCGGTGGATGGCATCGAAATTGATTGATGATACTGAAAAAACTTGTTATCGATATTGCTTGATTGATATAGTGTAGCCTTGTATGCCCCGTTCACGCCGGGGGAAGCGTCGCGTATCAAGTCGCGGTCCGTGTCTACTATCGGATGCCTCTGAGTTTGGCACACGCGGTAAGTGCGTTGTGGTAAGCCAGGGTTGATTTTTATTTGCTTGATTGATATCGATGCGCAAATTCGAATAATCCCGTGGTGTGTGTATATATATATATATGGACATCGACTGTCGCGGCGAGATAAGCGTCGTGTTTTGTCACGGCAGCATAGGTGTTACTGGATTCCTCTGCTATATGACGTCATTTCAATACATTGTGATATGATGGCGTTTTGGAGTGATATAATATAAACATCGATATTATTATTTATCTTATTATTAAAATATTCACGTTGTAAACATGGACCAAGCCCTGAGAATGCAAGAAGTTCCCTCTGAGGAGGATAACAAGCTAGAAGCTACCGCTTTCATCCACATGTATCGCGATCCTCCGAAGTTCAGTCGTGCGATCGCCATTTGCACATACTTTGCATGCTTTTATGCGGATTGACGATTATTTTTATTTTGCCTGCGCCCGCATTCTGAAACAGTGTCAATAGGAAGCTACATTCAGCGCAAACATATGCACCCCCGCTTACACATTCGTCATGTGCATGGTCAAAGTCTGGAATTTAAGATGCCAAACGCATGAAAGTCGCACGAAGGACATTTTGGAATGAGCATCCTTTTCTATATAATCCAATATCATCCCCTGGTGCTTTCCCCTGCCTCTGTGTGTGCCAATTGCTGCATATACATGCTATACAAGATACGTATCGATACACCAAAACACACGTCTGATGCGACCGACTCATCAGATACATGCGGTGGAGGACAACCTCTCCCAATACAATCCTCCTCCTGTGCATCATGCGCACTTCGAAAGATAGACTCATAATCGAGACCATGCAATTATCCACCATCATCAAAAATTCACTGAACCTGTAACCCTAGTTCATAATCTAATCATTAACTTATCGTATATAATTGAAGGAGTTGTTCTACACCTGTGTCTCTTGAGTCCGTGTCAAATCAGAATTTCATGGTGCGATTACAACTTGTAGAGTTTTGGCCACTTTGTACCTGGGGAATCCGAAAGCTTAACCTTGCAGCCTTGTTTTTTACCCCGCTCTCCCATATACTCTGATAATGGCAGCTGCATATAGCTAGGGCAGCGCATGAATGATTAGTGTGCAATTCGGAAATGTGTGTTCCAAATTGTCGGAAAGTGGTGCATAATTTGCGCACAGCATGACCGCACAAAATGCTTCAGCGACACAAACGTTGAAGTAGTGGTTGCATCATCTCCGCACATAATATGTACCAACCAAAATTTACTTTTTTAGCGGTCTAAGAGCTTGCAATCACTTTAGATCAAGTGATTTTCAAACTAGCTATGCCATCTGCTAGATTGCAGATGTGCACACAATATGATGCTGTACTAATCGCAGGGTCCCAATTCTACAATTCCCATAGGGAAAAAAAACTTATACTCTATGCTTTGCGCTCACAATCCGCCCTGCACAAAACCACAAAACCACCTTCAATTGCCCACTGATACATACACCAAGTACGAGTGATTTCATCCAGGAAATCCAGTTGTTGGATGCCAACATCACTCTTGTGGTGAACGGACATGTGCACACGGGAAACCTGCTTACTGCATCACTACGCCACCTGCAGTGTAGGCCTTACTGCATCACTATGTCACCTGCAGTGTAGGCCGATATATTTGAGCATGCTGCCGTAAAAAGTGCCTCTTCAAATCGTATTTGATTCTCTGTCATCGCCACCTTCTCGTGAAGTGCTCGGAGCTGAGCCACGCAGGTGCCATCGCCATGGACAACCGGTTCAGAACGATCCCCAACTTCCTGAGCAATGTTATCCTGCACGTCGCGGTGCCCCCCACCATAAGAGGTATCTATCTTGAACTCAATCCAAGACAAGGAAATGGCAATTAGGAATCAAAACGTAGTGGTCTGAATCGCAAGCATTTCATGCGGCATATCGGATTTGGAAAGGAGCCCTCTTCGTGGATCGATGTTCTTAATATATGGCAAATCTATAGGGTCCACCATCTAGTTGAGCTATGCTTGGGAAAAGCGCTATCAACACCGTTCCTTCACTTTTTCTTTGAGAAAATGAACGAAAGGGCCTTCACCTGCAATGCTGAAAGGCTTTGCTGCAGCTGTTGTGTTCGGTGCTCCCATCCTGCCGGCCATGGCAACCCGCAGATTGAGGGCTATAGTGCTTCCCCATGTCGAAGCAAGGGTCACCAGGCTCCTTCATGTGCTCCACTGGGCACTCGGTGCATAAAAACTTGCTTCTGGCAGGGGTGCCTCGTCTTCCCACCAATAGGAGTACAGCTGAAATAACTGCCGCTGGCAAGCAGGAGCAGAGCCTGGCAGCAAGGGGCCCATGGCAGTGACGACTCTCTTAGATGACATGTACGGGAGCTTAGAGTAGATAGGTGTCCCCCCCACCCTGTTCCCTTTGAGGGCCCACAAGTTTGTACTCGACTAGAGCGGTGGTAGTCCTTAGAAATGAGCTTCGAGGGTGGCACTTGCCGCTACCGTGGCGTCGGGCACAGAGGCCGAGCCGTTGCCATGGAGTTGGGTCACACTCTCTGAGGTTGCCACCTCTCACAGAAGATTATGCATCCTCGATCTCAGCAGCTCGTCGATTTGACCATGTGACAGAAATAATTCCCGGCATGGGAGCTCCGATTTCCGGCCTTTTCTCGGAGTTTCGGGGTCTAAACACGGGGCCTGTGACCATGGCGGCAGATAGACACTGTCCTAGGCGTTCACCCGTTTCACTGCGGTGGCCCCTGCCCTCCAACGCTCACGCCTTGACTGCAAACTTGCAGACAGCGCGCGGAGGTGTTGGTGCTCTGAAGACTACGCGCCAGCGCCATGAACTCCCTGCTCCATCCCCCATCGGCAGTTCCTCCTCGGACTGTTCCTCGGACTGTTCCTCGGACTCGCGCCTCGGCGCCACAGCTCGCTGTCCCCGAGCTAACAGCTTCCCTCCGGCCTCCCTCTCCTCCGCTAGCGCATCCTTCCGCCGCGTTCCGCGATTGCCCGTGAAGTTTTCCGCCGCCCTCTCGACCAAAATGCTGGCTGGATTCATCAGCCAATAGGAGCCCACGTCGGTATGGCTGAAGACTATACCTGGGAGCTGCGGGCGATTCTGGAACAAGAAGGCCAGCAGCATCAACACGGGTCCCTCCTCTCCAGCAACGAGGTCCGCCGGGCGCACCACTTCCCTGAGCACCCAATCAAATTCGAGGATGTGCCCACACGCGCATTAGCATTCTCAGCCTCACAGCTGCCAGCTCACGCACACCTCGCCCCTCGTGGACTAATGTGATGCGCCGGAGTCGCAATGGCACTAACGCATCCGAGCGTCTCACGCACGCCCAGACGCGCCGGCGCCGTGTGCAGCGTGACACGGCGCACCGGCACACCCCGGGAGCAGCGCAGGGCGATCCTTTACACGTCCTCTCTGGCGCGACGGTGCCCTTGGGCCCAGGGCGAAGAGATGGCGCTTGCCTGCCGCACGGCGTCATGTGAGTCCCAGGCAATGCGGAGAGGGAAGGGGCCCGCGGCTTCGCTGCAATCACGCGGGGCTACGCTGGGGGCGAGCGCGGAACCAGTCACCAGTAACCAGTCACCACCAGTCTCCAGCTCGGTCTAGAGGCCGCGTAAAGGGAGGCCCGAGAGGCACGAAGCAGAGAGGCCGCGTAAAGGGAGGCCCGAGAGGCACGAAGCAGAGAGGGCGCGCCAAGGGAGGCCCGAGAGGCACGAAGCAGAGAGGGCGCGTCAAGGAGGCCCGAGAGGCACGAAGCAGAGGGCGCGTCAGGGAGGCCCGAGAGGCACGAAGCAGAGGGCGCGTCAGGGAGGCCAGGCACGAAGCAGAGAGGCCGCGTCAAGGGAGGCCCGAGAGGCACGAAGCAGAGAGGCCGCGCCAAGGGAGGCCCGAGAGGCACGAAGCAGAGAGGGCGGGCCGCGGGGAGAGTGGCGCCACGTGGTACCTCGGGAAGTGCAGCTCAGTCTCCATAAACGCTACCAGCCTCCGCATGTTCCATTCTTCAGCTGCCTCGTCCAATCGCCGGGGCTGTGCCGAGGCCGCGAGCTCGGGGGCAAGCCGCTGCGCCACCGTCCACAGCTTGCCACTTCCCGGCAATGCCGACGCCAGGTCGGGCGCCTCCTCCTCGCCGCTGTGGCGTAGGTGATGATTGAACCACGCAAGCAGCAGCCGTCCCGGGCTCTTCACCAGCTCAGCGAGCGCTTTGGCATGCTCTTCGCCGAAAGAGTGCTCCTCCTCCCACTCCTGCTCCTGCTGTGCACGGTCCGGCATTCAGGTACTGCGGGACTTCCTTCCCCAGACGAGGGTGCGAGCGCCCATGGCATGGCGCGAGGCACCACCGCTTAAGGTAGGCTGGCCGCCACCCCCAAAGAGATGTGGGAACATGCGAGAATCGGAAAAGTGAGAATTAGCCGCAACCATTCAGCTCTGTTCCCTTAGGTTTCCCAGCGCTCCAAGGGCCAAGGGGACTCTGCCGAGTTTTCTATGCGTGCACAGACAGGTACAAAGTTCGCATTAGAGTGACAGAGCGACTCAACCAGCCGGCCTTCGGAGAAGAGCATCACCCTGTCACAGGGCGTTCTTCGTTCAGACGAGCCAACCGCGGTTACGTCTGAAGTTGGGTGCATCGTACCGTGCTTCGCGTCTCGTCGAGGAGGAGGAACAAGGAGCAAGCACACGCCCCCACCCTCACGGCCGCTTCCATTTCACCCGTGGCACCGGAACCGCCCCCCTGCACACCCTGCCCGACGCGCACACCTCGCAACGGGCTTCAATCAGGCTTGCCGTTTGGCACATGCGTGATGGGGGTGAATAACGGCCGCATGGGGGCACACATCACACACGCCGCAGATCGCGCGCCACTCATTGGGCGGGCTGCCCGCACATCCTAGGGCTGCTCGCACATCCTAGGGCTGCCTGCACATCCTAGGGCTGATGCAAGCCCTACAGCATCCGCTTAACGCCTCCCGACCCGCCTGTATTCTAATGCAATGCGCTCGTTGTTGCGCGCCGCCACGTTGCACGCAGTTCCCGGCCGGTAGCCAGTGCCGCGCACAGCACTTCTCCACCCTCTGGAAGCTTCCAAGATGCCGCTCGGTGCGTGTGTCTGTGGCAAAAGCGACACTCCTTTGCGGCCGGGGTGGCGCACGTCAGCGGAGCGCAGGCCGAGGCGCCGGAGACTCGCGCGCACACTGGCCAGCAGGGCGTCCGTCAGGTCCGCCGTCTCCCTCGATTGCCGGTCAACACCGGGTGGCGGCATATCACTCTACACGCCCCCCCTCCCCCTCCCCTCTTCCCTCACCCTCAACAAACGTGTCAGACCGATCGTCCTTAGTGCGACGCCCATCAAGCATCCCGCACGCCGCCGCGCCTCCAATTCGCACGCGCAGGTGTGGCTCGTCGCACTGCACTCTCCGCGGCGGCAGCGGCCCGCACAGGCGACGGCAGCGATCCGCCGCCTGCCATCGTCCTTGGGGCGAACGATGCCTGGCAGCAGGATGCGTCTGGCTGGCCATCCGACCTGCGCCGTCTCGTCGAGAAGATCGTCGTGGAGGAACTGCCGCACGCTGTGGGCCACCTGCGGGCGCATCAGACCCAGCAGATCCGAGCGGGCGCCGACGGACATGTCCTTGATCAGCGAGGCCACGCGGCCGGGCTGGTTCATGGTCTCCAGCATGTGCGCGATGAGCTCCACCTTGCCGTTCTGCACCAGCGCCTGCCAGGAGAAACCCGAGGCACCGCCGCCGGGCCTTTTACCCCCACAGGGGAACGGGGCGCGCCGGCATGCGCGAGCAAATGCAAAGGAGGCCCACAGCAGCATCGGCGCGAACGAGCCTCTCCCCCCCCGCGCACACACCGACGGCAACAGGTTTTGGGGAAGGCAGGCTTGATAAATTGTTTCCTTGGAGGAGGCAGATGAGGCAGACAGATGATCCCAGCGCTTCGATCGCGTGGCCGTGCTCAGCGCTCCGATCAAAGCATCGCCACTGCACATCGGAGCGCTCCTGGTCTCCGCAGACAGCGCTCCCCTCGAGTCTGCCTCCGAGCTGCGCCCCGCCTACGCTGCGCCTCACGCCCGGCAGACCTCCGTGTTCCTCACGCCTAGAAGGTGCAGCTTGTCAGGCCGTGGCGGGCATGGCACACGCGCCGGCGAGCGAGGCCAGGGTCGCTGTACCTGCGCCGCGTCAATCCGGAGTGAGCACAGCAGCTTCATGCCCTGCCCAGGATGAGACTCCTCGAGCTCAGGCAGCATCTCCGCCACACGCGAGGTGTCCATCGCACCCACCAGGATGTTGCGCTCAGTGTCACCGAGCGAATACAAGATCTTGATTGCTGGTCCCTCCTGGCGTCCCTCCCGATCCCGCCCCTCTCCGGAGTGGGTGGAGGCAGGCGAGGGGGGAGCGCGGCGCACAGTCACCCTTCAGTCACACAAACACAACTACGCCGGCCCTCAGGCTCACTGACCAGTTGCGTGCCGCGAATGAAATCCGGAAAAAGTGCAACTCCCAGAAGTCGTTTCGATGCTGCCCGCAGCCGTGTGACCGACAGCAGCATCGTTGGCTGGTCTGGTTCAGCCGCCTCGAATGGCCCAAGCCGCCACGCGCCGGGCGCGGCGGAGTGCTCCCCGGAAGGCCAGCCATTCTGGGAAACGGCAGCGCTTACCAAGTAAGCACAGAGTACAGGCGCCGGCCTCAACCGACCAAGCCTCGCGTGCTCTCGCCTCCGCGTTCCGCAAAACGGCGTGTTTCACGCTCCGCAAAACGGTGTGTTTCACGCTCCGCAAAATGGCGTGTTTCACGCTCCGCAAAATGTTGTGTTTCACGCTCCGCAAAATGGTGTGTTTCACGCTCCGCAAAATGGTGTGTTTCACGCTCCGCAAAACAGCGTGTTTCACGCTCCGCAAAATGGCGTGTTTCACGCTCCGCAAAATGGTGTGTTTCACGCTCCGCAAAATGGCGTGTTTCACGCTCCGCAAAATGGCGGTTATGTTGTTCAAGATGCGGACAAAATTCGGTGAGCTTACAGTCAATCGGGATGAAGCTGCACGCACGCACCTTCATGTCGTTCAGGATAACGGCGGTGGAGTGCGCTGGCATCGTTTTGAGCATCTGCGATAGCGAGCTCATGGCGACCGCGGTGAAGGCCGTCGCCACCTGCGCAGCCTGCAATGGGCCAGGCGCCGCGAGTTTAGCCGGCACCCGGATGCGACGACAGCTGGCGCATCAAGGCATCATGCCTCACGACCACTCCGCATCACGCATGTGATGCAGACCCAGCATCCACACACTGCACCGTCCCACGTGGCATTGTGGAACTGATGTGCACGGTGCCATCTGCTGTACAAAGGCCCGCATGGCGACACACCGCTAAACGTGAGCCAATCGCCTTCGATCACCGTCAATGAGAGGAGCGTGCTCTGACCAATGCCCTAGACCTGTAGGACCGATGCAGGCCAGCCGCTCAAGACATTTCAGGGGGGGGGCTGTGCAGGGGCGGGGGATGGCGGGCCTGCTCGCCGGGCATCTTGGTCAGGATGAGGGCCGCGGGGAGGTCGCCTATCTGCTGCAGGATGGACATCGCGGGCTTGGGATCCAGGCTGCCAAGGAGGCGCCCGGCGATTCCCGGCTCGTACAACGCCAGGACCGCCGCGGCCTGCGCAGCGCCTCCTTCTTTGATCAGCGCCGCATGGAAACGGCAAGCGCGGCCTGGGTGCCAAATCAGAGGTGCAAAGGGGGTCCATCACACAAGGCCGGCTGCGTGGCTTGGCGCTGCGGCGCTCGCCCGCGCCCCTCCCCTCCCAGCCTTCGAGCCGTAGGACACAGAACTGGCATTTGAGTGGAGATTCTGCGCCACAATCACTCCGAATGTGCTCCCACTTGCCAGTTCTGTGTTCTGCGGCAGCTCGAAGGCTGGATCCTCAGAAAGGGTCCGGGAAAATTACTTCCATGTCGTAGCGCGCAGATCAGCTGCCACCACAACTTGAGCAAGCTGCCGTTTCACGAGTTCGTATGAATGATTCATCACACTCTCGGATACTTGTACATTATGATGTCGATGCCCGTTCAGGGTTGTCACAATCTCCAAATCCTGCTGAAACATTATATACAACGAAGAAATAATATTGTAACGATTCGTTATTCAACCATCAATGAGCTTTGAAATTAAAACCATGGATTGTTTTTTTCAAAATGATGCACTGACCAAAGAAAATTCAAAGAAACCAATCCATAGGTCTAAATCTTCTTCAAAGCTCATTCATGGGTGAATAACAACTGATTACAATATCATTTGTTTGCTGTGTCTTATATTCGAGCCGCATTGGGAGATTGTGACGATCCTGAACGGGCATCGACATCATAATGTACAAGTATCCGAGAGTGTGATGAATCATTCATACGAACTCGTGAAACGGCAGCCTGCTCAAGTTATGGTGGCAGCTAATCTGGGCACTACGACATGGAAGTAATTTTCCCGGACCCTTTCTGAGGATCCAGCCTTCGAGCTGCCGCAGAACACAGAACTGGCATGTGGGAGGAGATTCAGCCGCCCAATCACTTTCAGCATTTGGAAGCAGCACAGCATGACATACCTGCGTCAGAGACAGGGCGGCGATGATCTCGCCAGCAGTGGCTATGGAGATCTGATTAAAGAATGCCATCACACGGTCGGCGGGGAGCAGCTCGAGCAGCTCTGCAACCTTGCCGCAGCCTCGCATGCTGACCAGCAGGAGGAGGTGCTCCGAGGCCCTGGTCGCCTCCATCTGCAGCAACGCGTCCTCCCAGGCCACCACCGGGCCGCCGCCGTCGCGCGCCTGCACCTCTCCTCCCTTCTCTAACGCGCACTCTTCCGGGCACACCGCCGCCGCCGCCGCTGCATCCTCCTCCTCCAGCTCCTCCTCGCCACCCTTTAAGCCACCGTCAAAGCCCAGCATCTCCGCGACCTGCGCGCGCCTCCCCGAGACAGCTCTGCGCACATGCTGATGCGGCCACCGCCCCACGGGGCATCCGGAGCGCGCCTTGCAGCAGCCGCGCAATTCTTGTGCGGAGGACATCGATGTGTGATCAGCAATTCTTGTGCGGAGGACATCGATGTGTGATCCAGAAGAAATCAATTCTTCCACGATATCGATTTGCAGGGCGCGGCCCTTCATCCGAATCCGACTCCAGAAATGCCCCCGGTTCAGAGCATACCAAAGCGGCACACTCCCATCAACGAGCCAATGAGACAATGCGGATGTGCGAGAGCCGAGCGCTTTGAATGTGGAAAGGACGTCGCCACTGGAGCCGGTGGCGAGATCAAGTCCCTGCACGGCTCTGTGGCTCACGGCGATGAGCCACTGGAGCCGGTGGCGAGATCAAGTCCCTGCACGGCTTTGTGGCTCACGGCGAGGAGCCACTGGAGCCGGTGGCGAGATCAAGTCCCTGCACGGCTCTGTGGCTCACGGCGAGGAGCCACTGGAGCCGGTGGCGAGATCAAGTCCCTGCACGGCTTTGTGGCTCACGGCGAGGAGCCACTGGAGCCGGTGGCGAGATCAAGTCCCTGCACGGCTCTGTGGCTCACGGCGAGGAGCCACTGGAGCCGGTGGCGAGATCAAGTCCCTGCACGGCTCTGTGGCTCACGGCGAGGAGCCACTGGAGCCGGTGGCGAGATCAGGCCCCTGCACGGCTCTGTGGCTCACGGCGAGGAGCCACTGGAGCCGGTGGCGAGATCAAGTCCCTGCACGGCTCTGTGGCTCACGGCGAGGAGCCACTGGAGCCGGTGGCGAGATCAAGTCCCTGCACGGCTCTGTGGCTCACGGCGAGGAGCCACTGGAGCCGGTGGCGAGATCAAGTCCCTGCACGGCTTTGTGGCTCACGGCGAGGAGCCACTGGAGCCGGTGGCGAGATCAAGTCCCTGCACGGCTCTGTGGCTCACGGCGAGGAGCCACTGGAGCCGGTGGCGAGATCAAGTCCCTGCACGGCTCTGTGGCTCACGGCGAGGAGCCACTGGAGCCGGTGGCGAGATCAGGCCCCTGCACGGCTCTGTGGCTCACGGCGAGGAGCCACTGGAGCCGGTGGCGAGATCAAGTCCCTGCACGGCTTTGTGGCTCACGGCGAGGAGCCAAACACCTCCGACACTGGGCGGCGGACTGCTGGCCCATCCGGGCCGAGAAGCACGGGCGAGGCAGTTGACGGCTGCGCGCCCCCAGGAAGCGCACCTTTTTGGCCGTCATGAGCTCAAGAATCCTGGGGATGTCACAAGCGTTCACGTGGCTTAGCAGACGAATGCGCTTACGAGTGTCGCAGGTCTGGTCGAGTACGAGGGCTGAGGTCCTGTGCGACGCGGTCAGCATGATGTCGACCACCTGTCAGCCCCCCCTACCTCCGCCGGCCACCTGGCACCTCAATCCCCTCTCGACCCTCCCCATCCCTTACCCTCCCCATCATCCGCCTGCAAGCCGGTCTGAGTACCCCGTTCATCTGCATCTCAGCCCGCCGCCCCCTTTCTCTGTCTGCATCGAAGCCCCTTCACCCCACCTTTCTTCCACACATCTCAGCTTCACCTTCGTTTACACAGCTCACCCGTTTACACAGCTCACCCCCTTTTTCTCATCCATCTAGCCCCCCCATCCATTGGTCGACCTCCATCTCATCCTCCCCATCAATTTGTCCGTGCCATTATCCCAATTATCATCCAGCTGTGTCCTAGCCTCCTCCAACAATCATGTCCCATCCGCTCTTTCACCCCCCTCTGAACTTTCCCACCTATATCCCGACCTCCACAATTTGGGTCCATCCACATATCAGGGACCCCTTGTGTGCATCTATCTTCAAGATTTCCTTCGACATCTCTGCTAGCGGCTCCCTGCCGAACACCCCTCCAGGTGGCTGCGGGCATGCCCTGGACTATACAGCCAAGCGGCGGCGTCTCACTCCTGCCGGCTGCTCCGACCCGCAAGAGGGTCGCGCCGGGGCTCACCCGGATTTCCGGCATATCCGGACATAGCGCAGCCGCAGTTGCCGGCTCCGCATCCAGGATCTCAGCAAGAGGCTTCAACCAATAGCGGTTGACGACTGCGAGCGCCGTCTCTTTGGCCATGGCCGCGACGAACTGCAGCCCATTCACGCCCTCAAGCTCAGACACCCGGCCCCAGATGAACGTCCTGGCACACATCGGCGCAGTGTGGCGCTTCATGGTAAAATCCACACACCACCACGCCGTGCTGCCGAGCATCCCCTGCGGGGTGGGGAGGAGAGGGACGGAGCAGACGAGCAGATACTTCGCAGCTTGAGAGGCCGGTGGGAGCGGTCAGCAGGGTGGGGGGGGTTCTGGCTTCGAGGGGAGAAGATAAAGCGCGTCGAACATCCCACAGAGAGCGGGCAGGGCACAACAACACCGCTATCACAACCGAGCTCCCTCACGGAATCGCGGGTGAGAGCGGTGTGAGATGACCAAGATTAATTAGCCTCCGCGGGGTTTGCGGCGGCCACACAAGCAGCTGCTGCACAGGAGATGCTACTCGCCAGGGACAGCCGCACGGATGCTCCAGAGGATCCGCAGACCAAACAGTCGCCAGGTGTACGCTCAAGATTACTCCTCACCGGCATCAGCGCCCGCGAGGAGCAGCAGCGCCCGAGGGTCGTGGACCCTTCATTGACGACACATGCTCCGAGCGCATCGGGATGATCGGCGGATGAGATTACAGCAAATAAAATGCCCGATCCAGGGGCTTATTGTTCCCGGTGGTATCCAATGGACGGAAATGGCTGGTGCCGCCAGCGTCGAAGTCCGCATGCATCGCCCCCCATGCGAGAAAGCCGCGGACACTTCGGCGTGCGGCACACTATCGCCCAAAATAGTTACTGTTCCTCCACGAACACCGTGCAACAGCTGTGCTCGCGTGTGACCCACGCGCCTTCCACGAAGCAAGGCCGCGAGTGAGAGCCACGTGGCACAAGTCTTGGCATGGAACATGGACACAAGAGGGGAAACGAAGAATACACCAGACAAACAGACAACTTAAAAGGCGATCCACGTGCCACATGCCCCGCTTAGCGCATCATGCCACATGCGCCACGCGCCACGCGCCACGTGCCTCATCACTTCAGCGGGCGATCTCCTTGGTCAACGAAGAGGCGCTGTGCACCAGTCGGCCGATCTTGAGGAGCCGCAGCCGCGATCAAGGCAAGGGCGCACGCATGGCATCGCAGACGGCACACGCGGGCGCGTTCAAGCGTCGTGGACGACACATGAGAGGGCGCTGGAGAGCCGTGAACGCAGCTTCCAGCATTCACCTTGGTGGCTTTCGACACGCTGATGCCTCGGATGATGTCCATCAAGCTGCTGATGTCCCAGGCGGTGGCGGTCTGCTGCAGGAGAGCTTCGGCCTTCGGGAGAGGAAGGTCATTCATGACGCCGGCTGCTACGTCCACTCCCTACACCATTCATCCCGCGTCCTCCCAGGCCTCACTTCTCGCCCAGGGACATCGTGCCCGCGTCCCTGCTCGTAAACCCTTCAACCTACCTTGGCCCCGCCATTAAAGCTCGATGCCCGAGTAGCCGACAGTCTCACCTCGGGCAGTTGCGCCATGAAGTTCAGTATCTCGGCCACAACGCACGGCTCAGCAATACATTGGAGAATCCTCACCGTCTTCAGACCCGGTACATTCAGGAGTACTTGCACCGCCTGGAAATCCACCGCACATCGGGGGACATCAGTGGCACTTGCACCGCCTGGAAATCAACCGCACATCGGGGGAGATCAGCGGCACTTGCGCCGCCTGGAAATCCACCGCACATCGGGGGAGATCAGCGGCACTTGCGCCGCCTGGAAATCCACCGCACATCGGGGGAGATCAGCGGCACTTGCGCCGCCTGGAAATCCACCGCACATCGGGGGAGATCAGCGGCACTTGCGCCGCCTGGAAATCCACCGCACATCGGGGGAGATCAGCGGCACTTGCGCCGCCTGGAAATCCACCGCACA
>LGRX02033339.1:0-76758 GCA_001247695.2 Cymbomonas tetramitiformis
CATCTTCCAGTCGTGCCACGATGGCCCCGGCATGCGGCGCTGCATGCTCCCCAAGCCCCGCCAGTGCCTTCACCGCTGCCCACCTCACTTGTCCATCGCCATCTTCCAGCAGCGTCGCAATGGCTCCGACATGTGGCGCTGCATACTCCCCTAGCCTCCCCAGTGCCTTCACCGCTTGCCCACCTCACTTGTCCCTTCGCCATGCTTCCAGCATGGCGTCGCAATGGCTCCCGACATGTGGGCGCTGCATGCCCTAGCCTCCCCATCTGCTACCTCACTTGTCCATCGCTGCATCTTCCAGCAGTGTCGCAATGGCCCGGCATGGCGCTGCATATTCCCAGCCTCTCAGTGCCTCCACCGCTGCCCACCTCACTTGTCCATCGCCATCTTCCAGCAGCGTCGCAATGGCCCCAGGATCACGGCGCTGCCATGCTCCCTAGCCTCCCTAGTGCCTTGACCGCTGCCTCTCTCACGAATCCATTGTCATCTTCAAGCCGTGCCGCGATGGCCACGGCATGCGGCGCTGCAAGTTCCCTCAGCCTCCCCATTGCCACCACCGCTTCCCGTCTCACGTGTCTATTGTCATCTTCCAGCCGTGCTGCGATGGCCCCGACATGTGGCGCTGCATGCTCCCCCAGCCTCCCAGTGCCTCCCGCACCTCACTTCTCCATCGTCATCTTCCAAGCCGTGCTGCAATGGCCCCATTATGCGGCGCTGCATGGTCCCCCATCCTCCCCAGTGCCTTCACCGCTGCCTCTCTCACACTTGCATTGGAATCTTCAAGTCGTGTTGCAATGGCCCCAGCATGCGGCGCTGCATGCTCCCCAGCCTCCCCAGTGCCTGCATTGCTGCCCCTCTCAGCCTGTCATTGTCATCTTCCAGCTGTGCCCGATGGCTCCGACATGCGGCGCTCTGCATGCTCCCTAGCCTCATGCGGCGCTGCATGCTCCGATGGCTCCGCATGCGCGCATGCTCCTAGCCTCCCAGTGCCTCCACCGCTGCCCCTCTCAGTATCGATTGTCATCTTCCAGCAGTGCTGCGATGGCCACGGCATGCGGCGCTGCAAGTTCCCTCAGCCTCCCCACTGCCTCCACCGCTGCCCTTCTCACGCGTTCATTGGCATGATCAAGCAAAGGCGCTGCATGCTCCCTCATCCTCCCCACTGCCTCCTCCGCTAACCACCTCACCACTTCATCGCCATCTTCTAGCCGTGCCGCGATGGTCCCGACATACGGCGCTGCATTCTCCCCCAGCCTCGCCAGTGCCTGCAACGCTGCATACCTCACGCATGCATTGGGATGCTCCAGCCAAGGCGCTGCATGCTCTCCCAGCCTCTCCACTGCCTGCATCGCTGCCTCTCTCACGTGTTCATCGGTATCCTCAATCCGTGCGATGATGGCTCCGGCATAGGGCCCTGCATGCTCCTGCAGCCTCCCGAATGCCTCCACCGCTGCCCTTCTCACTTGTCCATCGCCATCTTCCAGCAGTGCTGCGATGGCCCCGGCATGTGGCGCTGCATGCTCCCCCAGCCTCCCCAGTGCCTCCACCGCCGCCCACCTCACGTGTCCATCGCCATCCTCCAGCCTTGCCGCGATGGCCCCGGCATGCGGTGCTGCATGCTCGCCCAGCCTCCCGAATGCCTCCACCGCTGCCCTCCTCACGCCTGCATTGGCATGCTCCATCCGTGCCGCGATGGCCCCAGCATGCGGCGCTGCATGCTCCCCCAGCCTCCCTAGTGCCTCCACCGCTGCCCACCTCACGCCTGCATTGGCATGTTCCAGCCGTGCCACGATAGCCCCGGCATGGGGAGCTGCATGCTCCCCCAGCCTTCCCAGTGCCTCCACCGCAACCTCTCTCACGTAAAAATTGGCATCTTCAAGCCGTACCGCGATGGCCCAGGCATGGGGCGCTGCATGTTCCCCCAGCCTTGCCAGGTTCTCCAATGCTGCCTCGACGATATTGTAAGTATGTGGCCCGGGCCACAGTCCACCGGTAAGCGCTCGGATGGCTGCAGCCCCAGGCCCAGCTTTTTGCCGCCATCGCCGCGACACACAGCACACAGCAGCTATATCACTGTGGCTCAGCCCCATGTTCCAGATTTTTTCCAGCATCTCCGAAGAGAGGCCGTTGACGTGGTCCATTCGCGATTGTAACTAGGCAACTGCGATATGCTCTCTCTGTGCCAACCCAACACGCCCTGGGTCACCGCAATCACGATTCAGCATGACTGACGCTAAAATGAAAAATCCGACAACAAAACCAACTGCTTATGAAAAGGAGGCTGTAGGGGTTAGAACCGTTGTCATCGCTAAAACGAAACTGCTTGCTATGGAAGGGGGGCTGAAGGGGGATAGGGAGGTCGCCGATAGCAGATTCTCTTTCACTAGAAAGGTTGTTTTTTCACTTGACTCTGCCTCATAGCCGTGGACGGCCCTTAAGCGCAAGATGCCATCGCACACAAACGCTCAGGCTCAGAGGTGATGCGCTCCCAAGGGGCTCAAAGCAGCGCACCTGATGGGAGGCTCGCGTAGGCGACGGGGAGAAAGAGCCCCGTTCGTAGGCGGCTCACGTGCGTGGTTTACTATGCCCAAGTTGTCCTGATATCCCAGCCAGCACAGCCTCTTTGCCTTGCAGCTCAGCTCTGTACAATCTGTAGCGCACAAGCACTTGCCCTACACCCAGATTAGCGCACTGTCTTGGCTACTAGGAGTGTACTCGATACTCGTGAAGGTATCGAGCAAAACGACCTACTAGTAGATAAGAGTTAGTTATAGATCACACGTCAGATGGATAAGCTAGTTGTAGCCAAGAATATTCCCTCGTGAGGAGCGTAGCGACAGTCTTTCAGCCTCCCGCGTCGGTTGGTATAGTAGCGGGGCAGGTATATTGATACTTCTCGGGGTGTGGGTGCTGAGGCCGCACTTGCATGATATGCGGGGGGGGGCTGCCCTCCATGCCGGCCTGGGCAGCTTCCAAGTATATCACGGATGCTCTGCTTGGTGGCTGGCGTCGGCCCTGCCCTTAACCCGGGGTGAGGGGCCGGGCTTTGGGGCCACGACCATTTGCATTCTGAAAGCGATGTGGCGCTGCGACGTTTCGTGGGGAGGTTGAGGTCATTTCTTGGCGCTAGGTGTGCGAGGTGGCACTTGGCGTATCTCTTCGTGATGGATTCTATTAATGTGGGTAATAATCAGGCGAACGAGGGGCGTGTTGTTGTTGGGGGCAGATGGGCCGGGCGGGGTCTGGCGGTAGATGGGGCCGGGCGTTGCCGGTGGGCACCCTGGTCGAGGTGTTCTGGCCGGGTGAGCGCGATTGGTTTGGTGGGCAGGTGGGGGAGGGAGGGTCTGAGGAGGGTGCGACGGTGATCGAGTACTTTGATGGAGACCCAGAGAGGGAGGGGGTGTTTATGGAGAGTGAGTCGAGGGGCCCATCTAGCCATCCACTCTGCCAAGTGGATCGGGGAATCGAACACTTGGCCACGATGTCCTCCGATGTACTCCGTGGAACATTCATCCTTCGTCTACCATGCATGTGGACGCTCTTGTGACCCAAACTCGACCCCCCATGGCGTATCCTACAACCCAACCACGGACACCGCCAACAAGGAATATCAATATATAATTTATATAATCGGCGCATCCTAGCGATTAAAAAACTTTTGGCATCCTGCATACAAACACCTTGCTTTTGCTCTTATCGCTGGCGTTACAGGAGTGAGGGAAGTTATGAACTATCTACAAGGGGGTCTATGCGGGAGTGAAAGCGGTCGATGATCATCGCCGAGGGGGGTCAATGCGAGAGTTAGGGCAGCCATGGACAACTTGCAGGGGTCCACGCGGGATCGAGGGCAATCGTGGACTATTTGCAAGGGGGTCTATGTTGGAGTGAGGTCGGTCATGGACTAAAAGAACGGCGGGGTCGATGTAGCTGTACTTGTTTACCATCAACAACTACCACGAGGGCATGGGCTTCGATGGGCCAACGAAGGGTCGTTCTGTGACCGGGTCTCTGAAGGACATGGCGGCGTCGCAGACGGCTGCAACGGCATCGATCAATGGGTGTGACCGAGACACCGGCAAGGCGCGTGCTCATGATGCATGAGGCGGCGCTCGCAAGACTGCTGGACATCTTGGTGGAGGATCTTTGGTGGCTCCGAGCCTGCACCTATGTGGTGCTAGTCTGTGTCACCTTCGGCAGGCCGGACGCAGGCACATCATTGCGCATCGGGAGCATGTGTCACTTGATGCAGAGGGTGTGACGGTGGTCTCGACCCAGGAGAAGGGCAGGTATTACTTGATGCTGAGGAGGAAGTTGGCCATCTCCTGGAGAGGGGTGCATCAATTGTGGGACCTCTTGATGCTTTGGGCACGGTATACATGTGCTGGGATGTTGTGTGGGTGCGGCAAGTGCGAGGTGGGTGCCACAGTCTGGGGGTGTGCTTGGGAGCTACTGCAGGCTGCCGTGGGACGGAGGTGCAGAAGACAAAGGGCACGGACACGGCCTTGGCCTATGAGGGGCTGCAACTGGCGCTGGGGAGCTTGGAGTGCTTCCCTCCAGAAGGGGGGGCACTGTTCTGCGCTCAGCACGAGGAAGGGTGCAACAACTTTTGCCCGCGCGGGCAGTGGGTGCTGTGCTAGAGCGAGTGTGCCACCTGGGAGGGAATTGCATAACTCTCGTCAGCAGTGCAGAGGTACATTGACCCAACGGCGATGCCGGATGCGGCGATGTAAACCTACTTCGGGTGATTGGCCCCTCATGAGGCATGGGTGCTGGTGTGCCGGTGCCTCGCAGTAGTGTGCTGTGGTCTCTGTTATATGACATTACGAGATTGTGAGTTCCAAGAAAGTGTTTCAGTTGGGAGCAGAGCTGGAATTTGAGTAGTTTCGAAATCTAACTCCAAATCTGCCGGTGAGTTGACTGTGACGGTTCGACCCATCCGAGAGAGCCGACAAACTGAGATGTGTACCTCATGAGGCCGAATACACACGGACTCGGCGCTGTTCTTTTGCACTTCCTACCTCAACTGACCCAGAATCTCCGTTCTGCTGCAAGACTGATGCGACATTCATATAAAACGACTTTTGCGGACTGGTATTAAGTCTGGCTGGTCAGCTTAGACAGCCCCAATCACACAAAAGCTAGTTATCTATTTACATGAATGATATGCAATACTTGTATGCCTGTTAGCCTCGTGAGAGTGTGAGTGCCAAAGAAGTGCTTCTGCTGGGCTCCCTCGATATGAGAACGTGCGCGGGGTGTCAACACAACAGCCAAAGCGGACAGAATATGTGAGGGCATTGTGCTCTGATGATGCAACACCCACAGCAAAGGCGGGCAAGCATGCTACTGACATCGGAGCACCTGCGGAACTGTCAGAATACAATATAATGCTCCGGTGATTGTAGGTTCTGCTGACGCAGTGTTAAGTAGGCATACGAGTACTACTTACGCAGATGTTGCCAGGGTTGTACTTACAGTGTCCTGCTGCGTGCTAAATTGGGTACTGCCTGTTCAAATGCCTAACCACGATGGGAGACATGAAAACAACCATGATGGGAGACATGAAAACAACCATGATGGGAGACATGAAAACAACCATGATGGGAGACATGAAAACAACCACGATGGGAGACATGAAAACAACCATGATGGGAGACATGAAAACAACCATAATGGGGGACATAAAGTCCAGTGTTCTAATGGTGGTTGTGGAGTACGCTGATCTACCGATCTCAGTTTTGCTCTAGATTTGCTTTAGACATGCTCCTTGAATTCTGTTGAAATTGGATGCTCTCTCATTTCTGATGATGACTCATCAGACGGCATCACTGGCTCTCTCATTTCTGGCAACACCGTGGGCTGAATAGCGAGACGGTGGCTCTCTAACTTACAACTAATGATATATAGATGGTGCGTTTGGGCGGGTTGGTACAGTCTGGATTGATAGTGACCGAAAGGGATGCACACAGATGCCACCACCAGCACCGAAGCCAGGAGCGTACAGTCTGTGAGTGTGCCACCCATGAAGTACTCGAGTGATGCAGAGCGTGACGCTTACGGCTACTGACCAAAGGCAATGCGCTCATCATGGTGCTGTGCTGTTGTGCTGCTGCAATGCTTCAGGGGTGTGCTTATGCAGTGCTTCGGTGATGTGACAAAAGAAAGTGCGCCTGGGGGGTGGGAGGCCTTCGGGACGGTGCTTTTGAGCAAGAGCTGTCAATACGCTCAATGGGCGGGTTGTTACCTGGACAGTGGCTGTGAGAGATGCACACAAACGCAGCACCGTTGAAGCCACCAGAGTACCTGTGAGAGTGCCCACGGTGCTCATTTAATCGAGAGCGTGACACTCGTAACGGTTGCTGACCAAAGACAATGCACCTGTGGAGTGTTTTCAAATTGGTTCGAGAGGTTTTGAGTTTGCTTCTGCGGAATCTCAAAACCTATTTGCTTCTGCGGAATCTCAAACCCCGAATCCCTGTTCGATAATACAGGCGGTTCGGGCGGACGTCCAATCGACGATCTGTGTCAGAATATACATACCAGACTAATTTTCCAGTGTTGCAGGGACACTGGCACGATACAAGATCCAGGCTTACTCGAACAAGCTGTTAAGGACACTCGTTACGGTCTTTGGCGCACTCGCGCGGCAAGCTTGTAATTCAATTGCAGTGCTGTGGCAGTGGTCATATCTCAGTATCTCGATATGCCAGATGCCCCTTTGGATGCCGATGGTGGAAAGGCCAGGAAGATGGGTTGTCAGCCTTAGCAAGGATGGCGCGCCAGTTTTTAGGTAAATCTTCTACCACAGCTGGAGTTGAGCGTGCGTTTTCTAAAGTTACGTACATGCATGCACCCTGACCTGCGGAAAAGGTGAAGGACCTCGGGTACTAGGTACTACCGGGTATTGAGCATGGTATTATTATGGTTTCTTTTACAATTTCAGGCACACTGCTTAACATTTCATTAGAAAATAGCTTTCTTTCCATCACCCGGACGCGGAGATACATTGGGATGTAGCTAAGAGCTCCATGGTACATCCCGATGTACCTAAGGAATCGTCTATTTCGACGTCGATATCGGTCCGTTTCAAGCACTATATCGACCACCCGATTACCAACTCGGTCAGGGACATGGGAAACTATCGCACACCCTCATACGATCCGATATATGTATCAAATTATTGGAGGGAAGTTGCATCGATCCGCTTTTTCGTTTTTGAATTTTTTTGAAAACAAACTGTTTTCCGATTCATCTAAATGACTGATCTAGTGAAGCCATAAATATTCGATTGAGTGTATATCCTTCCAGCAATCATAAATGCTTTAAGAGAGAGGGGTAAAAAAACATGCTAACTTAGTTTATACGATTACATTTGTCAACGATGGCGTAATTATGCACATCGAGGCGGGATGATTGTACCTAAGGGATGTACCTAAAGTTTTTCAATTTCACAATGTCAAGCATGCCAAGCTGGTAAAGGATGACCTGGTAGGAGTCCTGAGGGCAATGGGGAAAACCCCTGCTGCCACAACCCGTAAGGGTGATCTAGAAGAACTACTCTTGTTCCCAGAGTTTCTCCGAGCGCGGCCGCTGCGCGGCCTGCGACACGCGAGGGTCGACGTTACAGTTGATGGAAGAGGCTCGGAGAAACTCGGGCATTACTTGGCAAAAGCGCTCAAATGCCCGTTTTCGCTATCTCTTTTCCCCGCAAATAGGTTAAACCAACAGCCGAAAACGAGGATACGATAATTTATTGCAAGCTGTGTAGTTAACGTAATGGAGCAAACTCGACGGAATATTCAAGGTATGACCTCTAACTATTATTTCTTCTTGATCGCTTGCGAATGGGAGGCCTCTAGGGCCCTTTAAAACGCATGGCTGATAGGGTACTTTCGCAGATTAGCGCAAGCTAAGCGTGGCGGAGATGATGGATTAAACGCTCTATAGTTAACGGAATCGCTCAATCTCGACGGCATATTGCAGGTGTGAACTCTAACTTTTATTTCTTCTTGCTTGCTTGCGAATGGGAGGCCTCTAGGGCCCTTTAAACCGCATGGCTGATAGGGTACTTTCGCAGAATAGCGCAAGCTAAGCGTGGCGGAGATGATTGATTAAACGCTCTATAGTTAACGGAATCGAGCAATCTCAACGGCATATTGAAGGTAAGGGTCCCACCTAGCATATTTTCTATTGCAAGTAGTCATGAAAGTTGTGTAGAGGGTCCAAACGTAGAGGGTTGATAGGGTATGTCCGCAGATGCGGCATTAACCCCAATGAGCGAGAACGAGCACTCCAACCTCCATAGTTAACGGAATCGAGCAATCTCAACGGCATATTGAAGGTAAGGGTCCCACCTAACATATTTTCTATTGCAAGTAGTCATGAAAGTTGTGTAGAGGGTCCAAACGTAGAGGGCTGATAGGGTATGTCCGCAGATGCGGCATTAATGGCTAGTATCCCGCGGTCCTTGTGAGAGGACCCAAATCGCTTTCGGTCCTCTCACAAGGACCGAAGTTGCGGGATTTTTTTTCGCTGTCCTATTGCATTCAAGACACGCTACCCTCCATATGGCAGTCTTACTGTGACCTAAACTGAGTCGCCTAATGCCCCATTGGCTGAAATTTAATGTGGCGTGTCTATACTAGTCGCATTTGCATGGACCCTCCTTCACTTTTCAGGTTTCAAATTTCACAAGGAGGGAAAAAAGCATGACACTCACTCATGATTTTTTAAAAGACGGATAACATCGTCAACCAACCCCAATAAGTCATCAAATTGAGCCCAAACATTACCGCAAATAATGGGTTAGTATTTGAGAGTGGTGGCATACCCCTACTGGTTGTAATTTGCGGCTAAACATCTACCCTACACTTGACAAACCCTAACTTTTCGTTATTTTGGTGAAGTTTGCCTTCTTACTTACAATTCAAAGGTAGTCCACAAAAACACATGTATGGTTTATAGCACATGGCTACCGCTTCCCAACTGAATGTATATACATATGGAATTTTTTAGAAAGTGTATCCATGGCAATCCGATCATTTTTGTGGCATTGGTTCATAGCTCCACCCTATCACATATCAAAATAAATCACGCACACATACCGCCGTCTCTAATGTTTTGAGGGTGGTGCCTTATGTGACGTGCCCTCAAAATGGTAAAGTGCAAAACCAAGGGCTTGTGCGGTTCACACATCAACATTAAGTCCCAAAGTCGAAGTGTGCAAGAATATATGCCCTCCAGAGGCCATCTAGTGGGTCCAAAGGGTGTTGGGGAGTCCGGTCCTTGTGAGAGGACCGGGTTTTTGAATTAATTTTGAATTAAATTATACACCGAAAGCACACGTGTCTAATGACGACCGATATCGAGCAACCAATCCATCCGACATGTTCAACTATTGTTTTGACTCATAAATGATGTTAAAATGTGCGGGTAACATCGTCGTAAGGTAAATATCCGTGCAAGAGCCGCATTTTACTTCGGTCCTTGTGAGAGGACCCAACCTCGGGATAGTAGCCATTAACCCCAATGAGCGAGAACGAGCACTCCAAGCTCCATAGTTAACGGAATCGAGCAATCTCAACGGCATATTGAAGGTAAGGGTCCCACCTAGCATATTTTCTATTGCAAGTAGTCATGAAAGTTGTGTAGAGGTCGCCAACGTTGAGGGCTGATAGGGTATGTTCGCAGATGCGGCATTAACCCCAACGAGCGAGAACGAGCACCCCAACCTCCATAGTTAACGGAATCGAGCAATCTCAACGGCATATTGAAGGTAAGGGTCCCACCTAGCATATTTTCTATTGCAAGTAGTCATGAAAGTTGTGTAGAGGTCGCAAACGTTGAGGGCTGATAGGGTATGTTCGCAGATGCGGCATTAACCCCAATGAGCGAGAACGAGCACTCCAACCTCCATAGTTAACGGAATCGAGCAAGCTCAACGGCATATTGAAGGTAAGGGTCCTACCTAGCATATTTTCTATTGCAAGTAGTCATGAAAGTTGTGTAGAGGTCGCAAACGTTGAGGGCTGATAGGGTATGTTGGCAGATTGGAGCATGGCCACCCCAAACGAGATTGAGTCCCCAAGGCTCTAAAGTTTGTCAAATCGAGCAAGCTCAACGGCATATTGAAGGTAAGGCTCTCCCCTAACTGCTTTAAGGCGTGAACTAGTCATGAAACTGATGCACACTTGCCCAATGTTGATGGCTCATGGGATATGTTTGCAGGGTGGAGCATCCCCTCGTGGAGTGAGAATGAGCACCCCGGGTTGAATTTTTGAGTGATTTCAGCAAACCAAACGGCAAATAAAAGGTGTGGGCTTCCCCAATATCGCCTCGATATGAGAGTGTGTGGGGGGGGCTTATGGTGCTCACGCAACGGCTTGTTTAGCTTGGAAGGGTAGGGTTTGGCGCGAAAGCATAAGGCGTGCACTCAGCCTCTTTTTGGGTTTGGTATTGTGCACAAAGATTTGGGACATGAGTTAGGTGACGTTTTCCATCCTGTGATACAGGCTGTGGTGAACATGTGGGTATAAGGATGGGTGTAGGGGGCTTAGTGAGCTCCCGGGGGGGTCCATTTAGGCTAGGGGTGTAGGGTTAGGTGCATTTGCATGTAGCGTGTCATCAGCTGTCATATAGTTTAGGGTACGGTGACCGAGGCAGGAAAATTGGCACATAATGCATGGCACCGGCTTAAAGTGCAGGCTGTGGTGAACATGTGGGTATAAGGATAGGTGTAGGGGGCTTATTGAGCTCCCGGGGGGGTCCATTTAGGCTATGTGCTAGGAGGCAAGCACAAGAGCAAGAAAAACGGCTAAGTACAAAACGCAAGAGTACTCAGTACGGAGTACAGTAGGACCGATCAGAATGATGTTGATGTGAGGTGCCTAGCCTGTTGTACGGAGTACTCAATACAGTTGAGTTATGGAGAGAGTTCCTGAATGCATAAGAACTCTAAGTGTAACCAGTTTCGGGGATGAGAACTGAACTGAGAATTGTAACATAAAAAGAGCCGTAACTGCTGTATATAGTGTATTGAAAGCATGCACTTGAAAGCAAAAGCATAACTTGAAGGATTTACGAAACCGAAGTCCGATAGTTGAACTTGAAGGATTTACGAAACCGAAGTCCGATAGTTGACCAAACGTAATCATACCTCGTGCGGTCGTTTAATAGCTAGTAATAGTTAAGCCCGAAAGTGTAAAGAAGAGAAGAAACTGGAGTGGTAGCCTCCTACAAAATGGTAATTGGATCGTTTTTACCGGTCGCTTCCTGAAAGCGTATTCTGATTGCACCCCCCTTGCGTGATGCCTTTCGCCCGGCGTTTTGTGTTGTGAAATCAAGCACAGTGTGTCGTGCGTTTCTGCTTCGTGTTGGTGGGTGCGTGGTTGTGGGATTCAGGTGCTCTAGGAGTGGAATTCTCCGAGTGCTTTGATCCGCGACGTAGTTTGGTACGACTACCTAGCAATGGAGGAGGTGGCTTGGGGCCCTTGGTCCTCCCTCCCCTTTGCGAATGTACTTTGAGTCTGTTCTGTCCTCGGATGGGACGGCTGCTCTGACGTGGCGTTGTAGCGTCCTTTGCGTATATGCAATTTGGAATTTGCGTATATGACTTTGGAATTATTTTTACTATTACGAACGAAAACGTGTTTTGCGTTGACGCGTTGCTCTAGATTCTTTCTTTTGGTCTAGGATGTTTTGTCGTGCGCTTTGGGCGGCGTGTCGGTTTGGCTGCGGGTTGGTGATGCCGGGTTTCAGGTGTTCTTGAGGTTCCGATCTCCGGGTACTTTGGGCCGCGAGGAGATTCAGGCGCGCTTCTGCCCTAGCATGTTTCTTGTTCACGCATAACGCTTGGGCTCGTGTCACGAGCGCACAGTTGCGCGGGTCGGGCTTGGGATTTGGAATCGCGTGGACTTTTCGGCAGAACCGACCCTTCGCGGCGGGAGCGCTGCGCGATTTTTTTAAAATTGTGCGGCCTTTGCTGAATTGTCCCTGTGTTTCTCAATCTCGGGTAGCCTAGGGCTTGCGCCCTCTATACTCAGGAATTGCCGCGCTTCGGCCGGTTTGACCACTCGGCTCGTGCCTGAGTGGTGAATTTTTGGGTGCGGCGTGTGCTTGTTGCTTTGCATGGGCGTAAGTGCCTCCACTACGTTAGTTAATTAGCACGTCACGGCCTAGGTGCGCGGCGGTCCCCGGGATGAGCGTCGGGATGAGCCGTGCCAAGCGCGTGGCTTCGCGCTGCGCGGTGCGTATGGCTCAGCGGCGGGCTTGGGATCGGGCGGCGTGGTTCATTCTGCGGCTTCAGGTGTTGCGGGATGTCCGTGTCGGGCGCGACCGTTGCGTGGTTTGGCTTAGGGGTCAGGAGATGCGGGATCGGGCGGCGGGTTTGCGGGCGTGGCGGCGGGCGGCGTTTTTCGTTGCTAGGCTTAGCTTTTTGCGAGTGGCGTCCCGTGGGGTTGTGCGCCGTGCGGTCTTGCGCCTGTCCGAAGGGGGGGGGAGGTACCTCAGATCGGACGAGCGCAGAGCGCACTCGGCGTACGGCCACGTCACCGGTGCTACCTTTAGGGGAGCGCGTGACCACAGCCACTGCGCGAGCGCTGCCCTAAGCGAGGCGTGCGGCCACATCGGCGTTGCCCCTAGCGAGGTGCGCGGCCACTGCCCTAGCACCAGCGCTGCCCCTGGCGAGGCGCGTGGTGGCAGTCGCGGCATTGGCGCTGCCCCTGGCGAGGCGCGTGGTGGCAGTCGCGGCACTGGCGCTGCCCCTAGCGAGGCGCGTGGTGGCAGTCACGGCACTGGCGCTGCCCCTAGCGAGGCGCGTGGTGGCAGTCGCGGCACTGGCGCTGCCCCTAGCGAGGCGCGCGGCCACATCGGCGCTGCCCCTTGCGAGGCGCGTGGTGGCAGTCGCGGCACTGGCGCTGCCCCTGGCGAGGCGCGTGGTGGCAGTCGCGGCACTGGCGCTGCCCCTAGCGATGCACGCGGCCACAGCCACAGCATTGGCGCTGCCCCTAGCGAGGCGCGCGGCCACATCGGCGCTGCCCCTAGCGAGGCGCGTGGTGGCAGTCGCGGCACTGGCGCTGCCCCTAGCGAGGCGTGCGGTCACATCGGCGCTGCTCTGAGCGATGCACGCGGCCACAGCCACAGCATTGGCACTGCCCCTAGCGAGGCACGCGGCCACAGCCACAGCATTAGCACTGCCCCTAGCGAGGCGCGCGGCCACTTCGGCGCCGCTCTGAGCGAGGCACGCGGCCACAGGCACGGCGCTGGCGCTGCCCCTAGCGAGGCGCACAACCACATCGGCATTGCCCCTATGAATCGAGGTGCGCGGCCACTGCCCTAGCACCAGCGCTGCCCCTGGCGAGGCGAGTGGTGGCAGTCGCGGCACGAGCGCTGCCCCTAGCGAGGCGCGTGGTGGCAGACGCGGCACTGGCGCTGCCCCTAGCGAGGCGCGTGGTGGCAGTCGCGGCACTGGCGCTGCCCCTAGCGAGGCGCGCGGCCACATCGGTGCTGCCCCTAGCGAGGCGCGCGGCCACATCGGCGCCGCTCTGAGCGAGGCACGCGGCCACAGGCACGGCGCTGGCGCTGCCCCTAGCGAGGCGCGCAACCACATCGGCGTTGCCCCTAGCGAGGTATGCGGCCACTGCCCTAGCACCAGCGCTGCCCCTGGCGAGGCGAGGGGTGGCAGTCGCGGCACGAGCGCTGCCCCTAGCGAGGCGCGTGGTGGCAGTCGCGGCACTGGCGCTGCCCCTAGCGAGGCGTGCGGTCACATCGGCGCCGCTCTGAGCGATGCACGCGGCCACAACCACAGCATTGGCACTGCCCCTAGCGAGGCGCGCGGCCACTTCGGCGCCGCTCTGAGCGAGGCACGTGGCCACAGGCACGGCGCTGGCGCTGCCCCTAGCGAGGCGCGCAACCACATCGGCATTGCCCCTAGCGAGGTGCGCGGCCACTGCCCTAGCACCAGCGCTGCCCCTGGCGAGGCGAGTGGTGGCAGTCGCAGCACGAGCGATGCCCCTAGCGAGGCGCGTGGTGGCAGTCGCGGCACTGGCGCTGCCCCTAGCGAGGCGCGTGGTGGCAGTCGCGGCACTGGCGCTGCCCCTAGCGAGGCGCGCGGCCATATCGGCGCTGCCCCTAGCGAGGCGCGCGGCCACATCGGCGCCGCTCAGAGCGAGGCACGCGGCTACAGGCACGGCGCTGGCGCTGCCCCTAGCGAGGCGCGCAACCACATCGGCGCTGCTCTGAGCATGGCGCACGGCCACGGCACGAGCGATGCCTCAAGCGAGGCGCGCGGCGACGGCCACAGCGCAAGCGCTGCCCAGAGCGAAGCGCACGGCTACTGTGCAAGTGCCGTCCCTAGCGGGGCGTGCAGTGGCAAGCATGGCGCGAGCATGCGCTACATATGCCCTGGCGCGAGGCGCACCCATAGCCATAGCGCTAGCACTGCCCCTAGCGAGCCCCGCGAGCACGGCCATGGCACCGGCGCACCCCCCTGTGAGGTGCACGGCCGCGGTCAGAGCGCTGGTAGTGACCAGAGCGAGGCGCTAGACCACAACCAGAGCGCTGGCGGTGCCCCGAGCGAGGCGCGCGACCAAAGCCACGACACAGACGCGCGCGCTGGCGCGACACACACCCAGCTGTCCGTTGATGCGGAGCCTTGGAGGGCGCTCACGGCGCCACCACTAGGCCCATATCCGCAGTCGTCGGTGGAGGTGCTGCCCGGGGAGCGCGCACAGTGGCCACCTGACGGTAGTAGAGCAGGAGTGTTGCCCCAGGAGCACACACTGCCGCCACCCGACGAGGAGGCGGAGGCGTCGCTCCGAGAGTGCGCACAGCTGGCCCCTGGCAGCATATTGGCGGTACGGCCCGACGAGTGCGCGCAGCGGCCACCTGCCAGCAGAGTCGAGTCACCGCGTGAGGGGTGCACGCAGTCATCACCGGAGCGCACAGTCGAGGTGCAACCCATGGAGTGTGCACGGATGTCCTCTAGTGGCACTGCCGAGGTGCTGCCCGAGGAGGTGTCATTGCCGCTACCTGGCGGCGAGGCGGAGGCGTTGCTCCGAGAGGGCGCACGGCTGCCCCCTAGCCACACGGACATGTTAGGCTCGCAGGCTCTCGACGTTGTGGCCAGGTCGCCCGATGCGGGGAAGTGGTGCAGTGTCCCTGATGCGGCAGGCGCAGCACCCACGAGGCGAGCGAGCCGTAGAGGGAGGCGAGCAGGTCGCCGCGGGAGGCGAGGAGCCCGTGGTAGGCAAGGCGTGGTCGAACCATCGGCCGAGGCGTCGGACTCGACAGGCTCGCAGGCTCTGGGCGTTGAGGCCGCTTCGCCGGATGCGAGGAGGTGGCATGATACCCGGGTTGCGGCAAGCGCAACACCCACGAGGCGAGCGAACCGCAGAGGAAGGCGAGCAGGTCGCCGCGGGAGGCGGGCAGGTCGCCGCGGGGGACGAGCGGCCCATGGTGAGCATGGAGCAGTAGAGCCATCCGCCGAGGCGTTGGACTCGCCAGGCTCGCAGACTCTCGGCGTCCAGGCCGTGTCGCAGGATGCGAGAGGGAGAAGCGATGCTCGGAGTGCGATAGGCGCGACCCCCACGAGGCGAGCATGCCGTCGGGGGAGGCGAATAGGTCGCCGCGGGAGGCGAGGGACCCATGATAGGCGAGGCGTGGTCGGGCCATCGGCCGAGGCATTGGACTCGACAGGCTCGCAGGCTCTCGGCGTCCAGGCCGTGTCGCAGGATGCGAGAGGGAGGAGCGATGCTCAGAGTGCGATAGGCGCGATCCCCACGAGGCGAGCATGCCGTCGGAGGAGGCGAGTAGGTCACCGCGGGAGGCGAGGGACCCATGATAGGCGAGGCGTGGTCGGGCCATCGGCCGAGGCGTTGGACTCGACAGGCTCGCAGGCTCTCGGCGCCCAGGCCGCGTCGCAGGATGCGGGAGGGAGGAGCGATGCTCGGAGTGCGATAGGCGCGACCCCCACGAGGCGAGCATGCCGTCGGAGGAGGCGAGCAGGTCGCCACGGGAGACGAGGGGCCCGCGATAGAAGGCGGATAGCCTCACGTAGGAGGCGAGGGGCCCGTGGCACGAGGAGCTCGGTGGGTGTCGCACCGGACCCTAGTGGCGTTGCTGAGCCAAAGGCTGAGAGCATAGCGCTCACGAGCCTAGCTAAGGGTGTGAGCAAACAACTATCAGTTGCTCCATGCTCACATCCTTGCGCACTTGGGGAAGCAAACGCCATCTGGAGAGTCCACCTCTACGAGGGGGCCCTCGAGGCGTACTAGGGAAGTATTAGGAGGTTTAGGACTTAGGGTAGGAACAGTAGGCGTACGAGGAGCGCCCCTGCAAGGAAGCCCACCCTTGCAGGCGTGTCGCCACGAGGTGAGCACACCGAGGTGCTCACCCGCGCCCTCCCCTTAGGGCCACCGAGAGTGAAGCGTCCGGGGAGCGGACCGCTTTTCTTTTGGGGGAGAGAGCGCGCCGCGAGTGGCAGATGGCAGCCACCGCGAGCGCGCCAGGCGCACCGCCATGAGGCAGCAGCTCTCGCTGCGCTGTCTCGGGCTGCGTGACGCGCCGCTGCCCCGCCAGGCACACCAGACGCATGGTGCCTGGGGGTAGCGCGCAGCGTGTGCACCACGTCCAGGCGCATCGGGCCTCCTTGCAGAGGTTGATGCGCGTGCCTGGGAGCAGCACACCGCGCACGCATGCCCCGCCGCCGAGCGCGGAGCGCGGCACCCACACTCGGGGTGCTGATGAGGCCGGCGAGCCCCAAGCTCCAGGCGAGTGCACCCGTCTCGACGGGACGCATCGTCACGCGCGTGCAAGGAGGCCCACCCTTGCATGCGTGTCGCCGCGAGGTGAGCACACCGAGGTGCTCACCCGCGCCCTCCCCTTAGGGCCACCGAGAGTGAAGCGTCCGGGAGCGGACCGCTTTTCTTTTGGGGGGGAGAGAGCGCGCCGCGAGTGGCAGATGGCAGCAACCGCGAGCGCGCCAGGCGACAGGTGAGAACCTGTATAATCCATCCACCAGAGCAGTGGCTCTAGCCTCGGCATAGCCAGGCGACAGGTGAGAACCTGTATAATCCATCCACCAGAGCAGTGGCTCTAGCCTCGGCATAGCCAGGCGACAGGTGAGAACCTGTATAATCCATCCACCAGAGCAGTGGCTCTAGCCTCGGCATAGCCAGGCGACAGGTGAGAACCTGTATAATCCATCCACCAGAGCAGTGGCTCTAGCCTCGGCATAGCCAGGCGACAGGTGAGAACCTGTATAATCCATCCACCAGAGCAGTGGCTCTAGCCTCGGCATAGCCAGGCGACAGGTGAGAACCTGTATAATCCATCCACCAGAGCGGTGGCTCTAGCCTCGGCATAGCCAGGCGGCAGTTGGAGATCTGGATAAAAGCTCTGCGCATCCGAGGAGGCGGTAGGGGTTTAAAACCTTTCCTCCGGGCCGGCATCCCGAGAACTGTCAGGTAATTGGCAAACCTATTGTCATCACCTGTAAGTGTACCATGTTGGAAGGTTTGAAACCTTGAGCGTAGTAATGGATGTGAGATCTCGAGCCTTGGGGGAGCCTGGTAGTGCAGATGGCAGACCGGTGAGAGGCCGACCCTTGTGCTTAAGAGGTTGATCTCCTTATTGCGGTGTGTCTTGGGAAGTGTAATGTCATCCCAGACAACAGGCGGCTGAGACCTGTATAATCATCCTGAGCAACAGTAGAAGATCTGTATAAAAACTTTACTGGTCCGACGTGGTCAGCGTGGACGTGACCTTCCCTAAGGGGGGGGGAGTTGTGCTAGGAGGCAAGCACAAGAGCAAGAAAAACGGCTAAGTACAAAACGCAAGAGTACTCAGTACGGAGTACAGTAGGACCGATCAGAATGATGTTGATGTGAGGTGCCTAGCCTGTTGTACGGAGTACTCAGTACAGTTGAGTTATGGAAAGAGTTCCTGAATGTATAAGAACTATAAGTGTAACCAGTTTCGAGGATGAGAACTGAACTGAGAATTGTAACATAAAAAGTAAAGAGCCGTAACTGCTGTATATTGTGTATTGAAAGCATGCACTTGAAAGCAAAAGCATAACTAGAAGGATTTACGAAACCGAAGTCCGATAGTTGACCAATCGTAATCATACCTCGTGCGGTCGTTTAATAAGTGTAGATAGAATAAGTCCGAAACCGTAAAGAAGAGAAAAGCAAGAGTGGAGACTCCTACATCAATCATGCCATCGTGCCATCGTGCCATGCCATTGAATGACACGTCATCATGTCATGACATATCATAATGTCATCGAATATCATCGAGCGATCATCCGAATAATTTATCATAGCGGGTCATTGGTAACCTGATGGGAAGTGCGATTCTCGGGTGGGTAAGTTATATAGGTATGCGTAAATATATATATCACCGAAACACAGTCGGAAGCATAGGCTCTCGGAAAACTAGCCACATAAACTCTAAACCCTAAACCAAATGCTCCTGAAATGTATGAGCTGTGGGTTTAGGGTTTAAGGCCACATAAACCCTAAACCTTAAACCATGAACCCTATGCATTAAACCCTAAACCATATGCATTAAACCCTAAACCCTAAACCAACGGCTCACACATTTCAGCTCGTCACGCCATTTCACCACGGGTCCCTCTGCTCCCTCAAGGCCCATGGAAGGTCCCTCGGGACTTGTCGTAGGTCCCTACGTGCCAGGCTCGTGCCGCGCGCCTCGTGTGGTTGTTATT
This sequence comes from Cymbomonas tetramitiformis, assembly GCA_001247695.2. NCBI lineage: Eukaryota > Viridiplantae > Chlorophyta > Pyramimonadophyceae > Pyramimonadales > Pyramimonadaceae > Cymbomonas > Cymbomonas tetramitiformis. The sequence continues at coordinate 18,728 of LGRX02033339.1, forward strand.
ATACTAAACACTCGATTTTAAGAAAACAAGAATTTCAGGTCAGCCTAGCAACTTTCTTATTTATATAGAGATCTTAAATATGGAGTGTTATGTGAAGAAATCAAAAAAGCTGGCTACTTTCTTATTGGCGGGTTTTCTTATTACTGAGTGATTACTGCATGGCTCCAATAGGCTTAAAACGTATTTTCATCTGAATTTGTCTGAATTTGTCTGAATTACGTTACGATCTGAATTCCGAATCTGAACTCTGAATTCCGATCTGAACTCTGAATTGCCAACCTTGCCGGTGACGGGAACATCGCGGACATCTTTACACTACCCCTTCCTCCACTGGCCGTCCTCTATAACAACCCTTCCTACTACGGGCTTGAACTTCACTCGGGGGTCTCGGACACCGACTCCGGCTACGGGTCCGCTATGGACGAGGTGGATTGAGAGCAACACTCTGGTGGTGCACCGGCATGGAGCTGGTGCACAGATTTTTTTGGCAACGGCGACATCTACAATGGGCTTCACTTCATGTGCCGCAGTCTCTTTTGGCAGTTTCGATCTTGAGAGCTTCAATTGTGCTTTGCAATTACCTGTGTTTGCTACGGCAGTTCCATCGAGCTTTAGAAGCTGCAGTAGTGTGTTTCATTTGGCAGTTTGACCCTGAAGAACTTATCAGAATCGCACAGTAGGAGGTGGTGCAGCTTATGTTGCTCAACTATTTTGTTGTGTGCTGTATTGCACTAACTGACTGTATGATAGCACCCTAGACACCATCTCCAGTATGGAGTTGGTGTGCCGAGTTCTGACCAGGCAACCCTGACAGGCAGGCCCCAGAGTCAGAGTATCCAGGCTGAGATCGTGACTAGGCTACGAGTACGGGTACAGTTTGTGTGACCGTTCCGGGTTTAGGTTTAGGTTATTAAGTCTATACTTCTCAATATGGTGGATATATAGTTTTGGCGGTAATATATAAATTATCTAACTAGCGAGGTAAACCCTGAGTTAAGGGTTACGGAATCAGAACGGTAAAGTGGCTGTTAGATAAAAGAGAGGCATACATAAATACCTAACGGGTGTTTCCCGTCTACTGGTGACGGTCACCCAGCCTACTATAGGAAGTGACATGTGACAGTTTTGTGTGTCACAGTGTCAAATCCAGCACAATATTCAATTTAAGTGTTTTATCCGAAATTAGCACTCGATTGCGTTAACTGATATTCCTGAATATACCGAACGGGTATATTCCCCTACGGTGCGGGGCTGATGGGGAATGTTTTCCCCCCGTGGGGCTAGATTGGCCGCCCCAACCTTCATACGCTTCGGCGATTCGAACAAATTCAACGGCATATCAACGTGTAAGGATCACGGGGGACTAGATATACCGTACTGCCCCTGTATGACATTCCTCGATGCATGTGACAGATGACTGCATTATTATTCGGCTCGAGACCGCGAGTCATAGCGCGACAGAGACCGCGAGTCACGGCGATAGTGACTGCGAGCCACGTGTTAGAGTACTCGAGCATCACCGTAGCCGTACTCGTACAGACTTACACAGCGCACGTAGCATAAGCTACTTAGACTCTCAGACTCTCATATGTTATATCTTTTACAGACATATTATCACCGTTTGAGCCTCATATTTTTGCGTACAGCGATAGTATTAACACACGGATATATAGAATATTCTACCCTATATGTGTTTCAAACTATCTATTAGGTTATGTTTTACCACAACGCACCACTGCAATTTCTGATGGCGCTCCGGATTTCAAACTAGCCGCCAAACGCGCATCGAACTGGCGGTCAGCAAAATTACTTGAAAATTGCCCTTTAAACTTGCACTAACCCTCCGCAGGTCGGGCCGGCGTAAATTTTAACTTGCCTCAACCTTTTATGAGTGGGAATTCAGCTACGATTGCCCTCTCGGCTTTTATTTCAACTTCAATGCCAAATCGCGTCCGTTAATTATCGCATGGTCAGCTAAATTTTGGGGGACGCCTTAGTTTTTAGCTTAATTACGACCATTTACCGCGGAAGCGCTGGCAAATTTTTCAAAAATTAACAAATCTTAACGAAAATCTACATCTAAACCCCTACGAGAACGACTTGCGCAACATCGTCACCTTCACCGCCACCAACGGTCTGGAAGGTCTACCATGTCCTCGTTCACGCCAACTACAACTCCGGGATCCCAACCGCCAACCCAAGAGCGTCAACAACATGCTCAACGACGTGTATTTACTTCACGTCAACCTCTTCCGCCATCTCCAACAAATGAAGAAATCTCCATCACGATCAACGCCCTTCTTCAAGACGTCCATGCCATCACCGCCACCATGGCGGAGCTCGCCACCACCGTCACCTCACTTGGATCAGCATTTCAGCGTTCATCTGCTCAGTCCGACGAGATCCACGAGAATTACGTCACGAAGGAAGAACTCAACGACATCAACGAACTCAACGAGACCATCTTCAACGACTTAATTAAAGTCCGCGACGAGTGCGTCAACGCCACCTCACTGGCTCGCGCTGTTGCGAGTAGAACTACTTCATCTTCGACGCCATCTTCAGTCGTAATTACTTCGGACAAGATGTTCGACACCACCAAGGAATTGGAAACTATTCCAGAGGTGACGCCATTGGAACATCGAGACGGGCGAGAACTTTCTCCAACCAAGATCAAGCACATCATGGACGACAACACCAGCGCCTACAACACCCGCTCCACCACCCCTGACGTCACTCCGCTCCTGAAGCAGTTGAAGACCGCCTACTATGCCCTCACGGATATTCACGAGCGTCAACAACAACGAGAACTCCAATTGAACTTCCTCACCGCGGGCGGCGACATTGTGTTCAAGCGGTTCAACGACGCCCTGACCCGTGTCCTCACCGCCACTCGACCTGGCCACGCCCCAGCACTACTTAATCTTCAACGCCGACTGAAGGACGAGCCCTACGACGGTATCTCCAACGGCCTTCTAGCTCAACTTCTACTTGCGGCCACTTGTGGCAACACACAAATTGTGTTGTCACAAATTGTGAAGGACTCCCCCCAGGCTCAGGTGGACGGCAGGCTGCTTCTGCTGCACGTGCACTGCCGCCTGATCACCTACCCCCCCTCCACGGACAACTCCAACCTCACCAAGGCCAAGGCCCTCCGAATCTCTGAGTCCGAGGACCCCGCCGTGAAGCTGAACACCTTCACCACCCTCATCGGCAACCACAGGCAGCTCCACCCCGCCTTCTCTGGACAGCAGGAGCAGGAGGTCCTCATTGACATCTTACGGGCCTCCCAGGACACGGCCGAGCACCTCTTCAGCATCCCTCTGTACTTCGAGGTCATCCGCACCTACGAGGAGAACAACCGCTTGACCTCCTCTGGCTACCCCGGTGGTCTTCAGAAGTTCATTGAGGCCATCGGGAAGGTATGGTACACCCAGGGCTCTGCCCACCATTCCCAGCTCCCTGGCTCTTCATCCCGCCCCCGAGCTGCCTCCATGACGGGGGAAGTCCGTGAGGGGGGGCGGGGCTCGGCTGACACAACCAAACCGAAGGAGAAGCACCCTAATGGCAAGGGCGGCAAGGGGGGCAAGGGTGGCAAGGGTACGCACTCTCGGGCTACCACACCACCTCCACCCAGGCCCCGCTCACCACTACGGGGCGGCACCAGAGCTGACTTCATTGAGCACGAGAGGGCCCTGTACAAAGCCTCCAAGCTCAAGCACAACGGCTCCACCAACAAGGACTCCACCCCCTCTGGCACCTGGAACGGCCTGAAGTTCACCCCCTCCGACCCCAATGACAAGTCCATCGGCCACCCCTGCCGCTCCTGCAAGTACAAGCACGGCAAGACCGTCACCCACTCCCTCGGCAGGTTCGGCTGTCCCTGCACACTGGCTGAGAAGGCCGACATGTGGGTAAAAGCCGGCCCCCCTCCATCTGTGAACCATGTCTCTGCCCCCCGTCCCTCCACACCCGCACCCCCTGCCACCCCCACGCACCCCTGCCACCCCCACCTCACCCCTCCGATGCATCAGCCAGCACCGCATCCGAGCTGGCAGCCCTCCGGCAGGAGGTTGCACAGCTCAGAGCAGCCACCCCCTCCGCCCCCCACCGCTCTGAGCTGCACCATCCAGCTAAGGCAGTCAGCTTCCAGGCAGACCAGGAGGATGATGAGACTGAGTGGCCCGCCCTCACCAGTAAGCCCTGGATCCCTCAGTTCTCTGGCCCCTCACCTCACCCACCTCCCTCGGCTTCGGCCAACCACTTCTCCCCCAATCCCTTCAGCTCCCTCTCCCCCTCCGCCTCTCCACCCGACACCCAGTTCTCCTTCCCCCAGCTGGAGCCCCCCGCCCTCTTTGCCTTCAGGTACTTTGACACCGTCACGGCTACTGACTTGAGGGAGGACCCGGACCACGAGGACCCGGCTTGGGAGAAGACAAAGCGGCAGAGGAAGCGGGACAAGGAGAAGCAGAAGAAGGCCAGGCAGCAGCAGCAGAAGCTTGATCGGCAGCACCAGGTAGCTCAGTCACTGGCTTCGGCCAACAGCACCGCCACCGCCCCAGTCCAGACAGACATCACCGTGGACTGCAACACCCAGTGCCCTGTGCCCTACCTGACTGACCTCCTGACCGGCAGCACCTCAGTGGCCTCCACCATCTCCGAGGACACTCTGGACACTGCCACCACCCCTCCCACCTCCACCACTCCCCTCCCACCACCATCACCACCCCCCGACTGCCACCAGCCTGAGCCTCGGGCCATTGGTATCCCCCCAGCCACCACAATTGCACCTGACACTGCATGCATCCATATTGCAGTGCCTGGGATGGGGATGCATTGGGAGGGCACGCATACGGACCCGGTTCACACTGCTGCCGTACACACCGCCACACCACAGCCTGGCTGTAACACTCCCTCGGTCACACGCACCCTAGTAGCCATTGCCATGCACTGGTTCTCTTTCACGGTTGCTGTGCTCCTCACACTTTTGCACATAACACTGACATACACATTCTATATGTCACCTCGGCCGGCTATCACCTTCTCACAGCCGGCCTATGCCAGTGCCACGGCACCGGCCAATGCCTCACCTCAGCCAGCCTCCGGTGGTGCCACGGCACCGGCTACTGCCTCCACACAGCCAGCCTCCGGTGGTGCCACGGCACCGGCTACTGCCTCCACACAGCCAGCCTCCGGTGGTGCCACGGCACCGGCTACTGCCTCACCTCAGCCGGCCCTCGGTGGTGCCACGGCACCGGCTACTGCCTCACCTCAGCCGGCCTCCGCCAGTGCCACGGCACCGGCCAACCACACACCACATTTGCCCTCCGGTGGTGTCACCGCAGCTCCCACCACACTCTGTGAGCCAGCAGCTGCCTCCACACCGCCCCTGGGACACAGTGCCGATGAGGCCCTTGTGGGCACGCCCACCGATCACACCGTCTATACTGACGGTGCAACCACCGCTGACACCCCTACATCTCTCAGCACAGCTCTCGAGGCCGACACTACAGTGGCCTCCGAGCAACCGCCTACACTCGGTGCCCCTGACAGCTCCCCAGCCCCCTTGGATTATACACCATACCCCGGGCTTGAGAGTATTGGCCTGTGGGCCGATGTCTCCGACTCAGGCTCCGAGTCAGACACCGAGGGCTATCCGCCCCAACACACACCTCCTCCTCCTCCTCCTCCAGTATCCGACACTGACGGTACGGTGCCTGCTCAGCCCACTGCCGATAGGGCAACTACACGGGCTACAGCGGGCACCCTGCCTGCATTGGTGGACACTGACCGGCTGGCTGCTACCTCAGACACACACATGCAGCCCCCGGTCCCGTCCACAGTGCAGGCCTGTGCCGTCACACCGGATTTCCACTTCCCTCCTATCCCTGAATCTCAGGAGGACACCTCGGAGACCACTACTAAGTGGAAGCAGTTCATGGCAGACACCTCGATCCGCACTGACACACCTCGGCCCCGGCCAATCAGCTCACACCCCTCAGAGCACTCTCAGTGGGATTTCTCAGTTATGCCATCACCCTCCTTCCATCAGCTTAATCAGTTCCTTGAGAACTACAGCCAGACTCACCCCTCATATTGCACCGACGACCCTAATGAGGATTGGGCCCAGTTTGAGGTCTTTGATGACCACCATTTGGGCCCCTAGGATCAGCATTGAGATCTACGACCCTGCGGTTGCAGCGCCGTGGGGAGAGACCTCAGCTGCACCGACGGTGCCCCGCACTGTCCCCGCGGCACACCGGTGTTCCTCCCTCTGCTTGGGAAAGGCCGCCGTGCCTCCAACACGCACGGACACCTCCTTGTAGATTCAGGAGCCTCACATCTCCTCCTGAATAACAGGGAGCTCTTCACTGAGTTGTCCCCGTGCACCTCCAGCATGACCACAGCCTCGGATCAGCATTACAAGCCTCACAGTGTCGGCACAGCCTCCATTGATTTCCAGTACACCGACGGCACTTGGATCACACTCCCCTTTCTCCAAGCCTTCTATGATCCAAATGCCCCAAACCTCCTCTCAGTCCGCCAGATGCTCAGACACGGGGCCCGCTCCCCTGACTTCATCGACCTCACATGGCACCACGGTGCTTCTCTCTTTGACCTCTATGACACTGGCAGAGACTATGTTGTACACCCCAGCAGCTGGCGAGCCACCCCATCTGCCCACTCCATAGCACAGAGGAGACCCCTCCTGCAGCCTGCCCCTTCGGAGCTTGCAGAGAAGGGCACAGTCGACTGGATGGTTGCTAGGTCCGCCTACAGAGAGTTTGCTCAGCACAGTCCACATGGCTATTGTGACACAGACCTCTACACGGACGGCATCCCCTACCCACGGGGTAACACACAGTGCCAGCACTACTACTCTCTCGAGGACCCTGCTGAGGATCATGTCTGGTGCGGGCGCTCTTTCTGGGCCAACCCGCCCTTCATCAACTCCATCATCCAAAGGATGTTGATGAAGATGCTAGAGGACTTCTGGTTAGACCCTAATAACACCTCATACACGGTGTGTCTCCGGAAGTCACCATCTGCAGCCTGGTGGCCACTCACCTATCACTTTCAGGAGATAGCCACCATCCCAGCAGGCACACCCGGCTTCTTCTCCCGCCCTCGAGCTGGTACCTACTCCCCCCAGGACCTCACAGATGCAGGAGAGGAGGGCGGTGCTGACCGTGTCTTCATCCAGGGGGCTCCGTTCGACACCATCATCCTTTTCAAGGATGCCACCACAGTCCCCAGGATTGACCCTCATCAGTACCTCCATGCCTGTCTGGGCCACTACTCACACCAGTACATTGCTCACCTCTTCTCACAGGGGCTTCAGTTTGCAGTGCCCAGACGACACCTCTCCATGAAGACACTCAGGACTATCCTGTCAGGCTGCGGGTGTGCTCATTGCAACACCTGGAATGCCAAGCGCCCAGGACCCTTTAATGTATTTGACATCCGGGTTTTTTTAATGCGAATAAATTCCATATAATTACACAAGTCGGTCCACTTCAGCATATTGGACGCAGACCAAAAGGGCGTGTAAATAGAATATAAATGGTACAGCGTGTATTTTCTGAATTAGATGACAAGATTCGCCATCAGTCGTATAATTAATGCAGGCCGTCTTTTTTGAATCAGAATACAGTGACTGTGTCATGCACCACGTTAACGTTATCCGTGATATATCCAAACTGATGACGGAAGACGCATGGATACGCGGACCGGCAGGAGGTGTCACATTTACGATAATATTATTAAAAACGGGAGTGATTTCCAATCGGCGGACATCGTGTATAATTCGGAAAATGGTGCTGCACGTTGGACGTCACATATTCACTGTTCACGACGTCGTACTGAATACTCGCAGGTTATGGATTGCGATATCAACATACGGCACATGCATGACACGCTGGGAAATCTACCAAACATGAAATCTGAGGAATTTATACTCGTATCATATAAAGCATGAAGACTTGATGGAATTCGGACTCCGTGGACGAACTGTCGCAGGCGTATGCTAGTCACGATGAATACAGGTGTCACATGATGCGGGGTCGCGACACGGAGCCGTATTCCATCGGAGAATGATGTGACATGACACTGACGAGAGACAAACACAAGTCATCCTCGATGCCAGAATTCGATGGAAGATGAAACCGATGAAAGTTGGACGCGTGGAGGTTTCATGCGGCATTTTTACGAGAGAGGGGTTATGCACATATTACATCCAGAAACATTTAAAATCCCATGCAGTGACACTTTTGTGTTTTGAACATACCCGATACCGCACGTTTGCCCACAGTCAAACTCTCCGTCTACTGCAGAGTTACGTACCCAGCATATTCAGAATTACGTCCGTTGCGTTTAGGGGTAGCTTGGAAAACAAATGAATTTAGTCGCTTGGAAAACAAATGAAGTAAATTTCTAGGTTTGGAGAGTGTGCGCGACGAGTGAACTCTAGAGTGAAATAGCGTTTTCAATTCGCCCAACGGTAAGCTTCGATGTCTTTTTGCGCCCAAAGTAAGAGATAATTACGATTGATATTGCGAGGTCAAGAAAATTTAAGGTTGCGGGGCAAGAGATGGTAGGACTTTCAATTTTGTCCAAGCACTGCCCCTGGGCGCTTTTAGGGCCTAAAAGCGCCCGAGTTTGAAAATCCTGTAAAAGGTAGCAAGGCATACGCACACGCCAATAAAATTGTTCCCCCTTGGTTCAATTTAAGCGTAAACTCTATCGGGTTACGCCCCCAACCGAATATGTGACGAGTGGCATTAGCTCAAGAGCTCACAGCTCACAGAGCGCCAGACCTAAAGGTCTGGAGATCTCAGTTCGAATCTGAGATGCCACACGCTCAAGGTGCGTTTTCTCCACCCTTTATGTGCATCGTGCAAGACTAGCATAGCCATATTTTCCATATTAGCCATATTTTCATCAGGTGTTAGGGTGCTGCTTTCAAGGAGCACTCTCATTCCTGCAGATCGACGCGCCCTCTTGCAAAAGAGTGGAGCTCTCTCGAGGAATGAGGTGGCGCGCCCAGCAGTTTTCGTTTCTTTTTGGGTAGCCTTTTGCCTTGGAGCCCTGCAAAGCGTGCAGATCGAAGTTTTCACCATTTGTTAGGGTGCTGCTTTCAAGGAGCACTTCGTTCCTGCAGATCGACGCGCCCACTTGCAAAAGTGTGGAGCTCTCTCGAGGAATTAGAAGGCGCGCCTAGCAGTTTTCGTTTCTTTTTGGGTAGCCTTTAAGGAGCACTTTTAGCCTGCAGATCGAGCGCCCCCTTGAAGATTAAGGGCGGAGCTCTCTCGAGGAACTAGAAGGAGCGCCCAGCGCATAGGACTCTATTTTTTCTATCCAAGCATGACGACTAGATTGTATTTCTTAAGGTAGTAATGCTTGCAATTTATCCTAGAAGGGTCTAAGGGAATGTATGTGTGCTTCCTGTGTAAGGTGTCGAGGTAAAGATGAGCTTGCAGCGAAGGACATGAAGTGGAAGGTAAGTGTCCGCCGGCATTTAAGTTTCTAATAAGCACATATGGCTTGCATGACCACGCATAAGTTTCTAATCGAGCATAAGTTAAAATTCCAGTTGAGCTTAAGTTTGAAGCCCCTCGGAAGAAAAGTGCATAGCATATTCGCATAAACCCCCATGACCCTAGTGCAGAGCATATGGAGGGCCCTTTCAGCCACGCACCAGGCAGAGGGTGCAAAGTTTTTCAGTTATGCTTGTTCGCGCCAAACCCTTGTGTGCATATGCCATCCTGAGCAATATCTGTGCTACTTAGATAATACAAAGAAGCGGAATCAAAGCCCGCGTTGTGAAAAGAAAACACGTGCATAAATAATGGTTAGGAACACAAGCGGACTCATACCCCGCTAGGGAAGATACCAATGGGCATAGTGGAAGTAATGTATAGATGGGTCATGCACTTCTCGCGGCGACACCCCATAGGATTTCTGCCGAAATAGCATCCGAACGCGTGCGAATCATGGAAAATGGATCGGACTATCGTTTTCCTCGACATCGAATTGTGTTTAGGCACATATATATATCATAGTTGTATGTTATATATATATCAATATTGAAATTAATTTCTCACTTGTCGCCAAATCATAGGGTTATTAGTTTGTTCGTAAAAATCGACATGTTCAGTCGATGGGGCTGCAAATGCGCGCACTATATGAAGTGACATATTAGAACATCTTGACATATCGAACGCGGCATTCCGATCATTTTGGACTTGAAACTGAAATTAATTTTTCACTTGTCGCCAAAGCCGCATAGGGTTATTTATTTGTTCGTAACGAGTCGACATGCTCTATCGATGGGGCTGCAAATGTCAGGGTTATGACCGATGACATATGTGTCATACATGTCATACGTGTCATACCTGTCATACATGTCATACCTGTCATGTCATGTCATGTCATGTCATATATTATTATGACAGTCGACAGTATGGTCGATCATGACTGTACAGGTCGAGTCGCGTCATACATTTATGACAGTCGTCAGTACGGTCGACGATGACTGTACATGTCGCCAGATGATTATGTCATATCATCAGGCATCCCTGTCATCGAGAGTTCGTATGATTGAACTCGAAGATGACAAAGCAAAGATACATCTTGTCGATTCTTCAAGAACCATCTTTCGCTTTAGCATGCACGGAACATGCATGCGCAGCATGAACGAACTAGTCGTTTACACAATGCTGGTCGTTCAACCTACGTCTCGGGTTCACAACCCAATGGCGGTACCATCTAAGATGATGGGAGACGTAGGTACTTAAGTGAGGAAGCGTTGTGCTTCAGCAGCTCTGGATTCAGAAACTGCACTCACAACCCGCTATATTGTTCACTTGTGTATGCTGTTCAACTGCACAGTGATTATTGATAATATTGAATATTATAACAGGACTCGCATAGCTCAGTCCTTATCAGTGGTATTCTGTCGTCAAGGCGAGAACGAGAACTCTAGTGTGAATGCAGCGCGTAGATATCGATAATTTTGTGTTTACAGGTTGCGGAGCGCAAAGCATATTTGGCGACGCAGTCGGATAAATACGAATATTTGATATACTGCACATACCGCTGCAAAAGCGAAGAGAGTGCGCGAGGAGACATCGCCAGAATCACAATTGTTCACATATACACCGTCAGAGATAACAGCGCGCGAAGGTGTGCAAATGGCACATATGCGCGCAGCAATAATGATGAACTCGCATACATGATTCGCAGGTTTACATATGTTCGCAGAAGCGACGCGAAAGCGCAATCATCGGCGGAATAACTATCCGCTCAGAATGTCATCGGCGCTGTATTCATACATGTGATGCGCGATGGATTAATTCTCATTTGACAGCATGTGCGATGATCGTATATTTTCGCAGAAATGGATCGCAGCTTACAGCATGCATGTCAGCGTCACACTGTTCGCAATCATCAGCGCGTCACACTGTTCGCAACCATCAGCGCGTCGCACCGTTCGCAATCATCAGCGTGCCCTAATGTATAAGTTACTTGCAGCGCGATATGAATGATTTCAATTGATGACGATGACAATGTCAAGATGATGCTGTGATCGACTGTACAATATACACTCGTGTCAAAATACTCTGCAAAACAACTGTACACGCGCAGACATAGTATGCAATCACGATGTACATACAATAACTCGCAGATGGACATACATTACTTTGCAGTTGGACGCACAATTTTGCACCAGATGGACATATGATGCTGCGCAGTAATAATGTGTGCTATACCAATCATCAGTATACACACATATGCCGTGCAAAAATAGTGTGCAATGTCATCATCATTTCACACACATACTGTGGTATACACCATGCATCACTATACCATACTGCCATTATTATAATAACATGCTGACAGTGAGTGACAAGTTATCACACTTATGCCACTAATCACAGGTCATCATCACTATCACATACTGCAACTTGATATACATACTGTAACTTGTGCATTTAATCACACTGTGATAATAATCAGTTTGGTCACATGAACTTAGCATTCATGCACACATATATACAGCCTGATCACGATAACGGCTGGCATACATGCATATACCAACAGTGTAACATAGATGTATTTGCAAAGGATTAAAAAGTAAGGACTTATCTTGAAACCATCATTTAGTTCTGTTGATCGATTTGATGGCTGTCTGTCCGCGCCTAACCGACCATGGGCTTGTACCCCATGGAACCGGGGGTTTATCCAGCAATACAACTATACTACACTGCAACATGCATATCTCACATACATGCTAGATTTTGCATCAATATACCATTTAGCATACCTGCATTGCAAGTATAGGCTATAATTGAAATCCAATTGGTATAAGGTGCTGGACTTCGGGTTTAGGCTTAGTTATTATGGGCTCTGACTAGCCCCTAGCCTGACCCTGCTTCCGTCTCGTGTCCGTGACATCCTAGCACTGTACTGTACAGTAGTACAGTACAGTAGTACAGTCATCGTTTCACTGTCTGGGTTTCCGAAAGCATAAAGCTTCGGCCAGACACAAGTTAGAGGATGATCTGTTTGTTTCCTAGCGAGCTTAGCCGGACAGCGTATCTGTCTTCCTCGCAGGTTATAGGCCGCACCGGCTTTCCGGTGATTCTGATGATGGCACAGCGCCTTGCTGTTGCCATGTTCGGCTAAGTAGGACGTCGGAGGGGCTGAGCGCCCACTTGGGCGGTGGTGTATTACTCATGGACCTACGCATGGACTTTTAACTTGGCAGTGATGGCGGCACGCATTGTGCTCGCCTTCGCTGCGCAGGAGATCAGTTAGTGACGGATTATTTTATTTCGCGGCAGCATCGTCGCAACGAGGGTTAATCTGTTTCGTGCGCCGCTGGCTCCGGCGAGGTCGTTCCACACGTGACTGATTTTGGCCGCTCTCATGGTTCCGCTCACGACCTGTGAATCTTGATCTGTACGGCTGAGACTTCTACAAGCTATCTGGCCGCTGTAAGCGTTCTTACACCATCTCCCTGTTTAGCTCAGCCTTCTCCCCTGTCTCTCCATCATGGTTACCACAACAAATAGAGTGACGCGGTCTCGCGTCCGTAGATTAGAGACGATTTTTGATGACGTTGGTGCACAGCACGCTGCGACACCGCACACACCGCAGCTGCCAGCTCCGACCACTGCAGCTGCGAAAGAGATTCTTGAGAAATGTCAGCGGCTTGCTCGGGAAAATTTCGACAGAAAGGTGGCCAAGACCGTTGCCACTAAGATTCTAGGCGACAAATCGGAGCGCTTTGCAGGGACAGAGGCAGACGCAGTGGACATTTTTTCACAGTTGATGCATGAGCTCCGCACGCAGTTTGTGCTTCAGTCATCGGCGTTTGCTCCCCTGTTTGACTTGACTGACATGGCAGTTGAGGCTAGGCATGAGGCGAATGAATTGTTGCTCTCGGCACTGACATTTCTGGCTCGCCCTGGCTCGCCTGCTCGTGACTGGCTTGAGGCCTCTGGGTCCGACGTTCAGTGTCGAAACCGGCGTCGGATCATTTCCGTAGATGATCCGACACCGTCAATTTTCAAGCTGCACTGCAGCGATCCGTATAGTCGGATCCAGCCAGAGCACCTGATCCGATCCCGAACCGATTTTCGGTTTTAGCGAAGAGCCTGCATTGACATCGGCGGGTTCTACACCGTTTGAAAAACGAGCTGCGCCGAACCCGACCCCGTCGTCGGTTTGCGCCAAGAGCCCTGCACTGCAGCGATCCGTATAGTCGGATCTAGCCAGAGCACCTGATCCGATCCCGAACCGATTATCGGTTTGGGCGAAGAGCCTGCACTGACACCGGCGGGTTCTACACCGTTTAAAAATCATTTAAAGATGCGCCGAATCTGACGGTTCAATGGCAATTATCTGATTATTTTGCGTAACCCTTCTGGTATGAGCGTCGTTGCAGGCGCCCCTCAGCTTTTCGCTCACTGAACGTGAAAAAGCCCGTGAGTTCGCTGCGAATTCAGTTCACGAGTCAGCGCTTTGCCGAATAATAGTATGAGTAAAGGGAAGCAGAAAGTATTCACTCAACCGTCAATCGACACAAACCTGTTCATAAAGGAGTACCCTGGAGATGCGCAGGCAGCTTTAATAATAAAAGTAGTGATAAACGTCCCTGGGCAGTGGTTTGAGAAAGCTCCTCAAAGTGAGAAGAGAAAGGAGTTTCGAGCTGAAGCAGTTGAGTTCTGTAAGTTGAAACAATTTGGGACTGGGCAACGTTCTACGCAACAACCGGCCATTCGTTTCCAAGTTTTGCGATGATGCTTTGGAGGACCCCTCACACCCTGGATACTGGATGCAGCTTTCGACCTGGAACCGTTTTCGCTACCTCACGTACAAAGATAATCGCGACGCAGAAGCGGCTTTCATCCCGAAAGCAGACCCGAGTCAGCTTGCAATTACAGATCAGCCCGAAGCTCCTGTTAGTAGTAGCACCAGTTAATGGTCTAACTCGGCCGGCATGTTACAAAGGATGGAAGCTGATAGGGCAGGAATGCCAAGTCGCTACGTCAGGTCGGAAACAGGGCAAGCGGATCAAGGTTGTATTTTGGTAGTGCGATGTTCAGGGGTGCCAGCGCCCTACGACGTCTACTGTTGCCGAAGGACCCACTGGTGTTTTGTTCCGCCATATGGATAGTTTTCACCCCGAGGCTGCTGCCGAAGCTAGGGCTGCGTCAAACCATAGCAAAGTGCGCGTTGCGGAAGATGGAAACACATTTCAGGTCATGACGTTTGAAGAGGCCTTCCCACATCACGTTCGATTCGTTTTGTGGATCGGCCAAGACAAGACGCACTTCCATTGTGCCAAAAGCCCTGCTATGCGCGAGTGGATCAGCGGCCTTTCGCCCCGATACACACATCTTTGTCGGGAAACTTGTTTGAAGATTCTGTCCGTGATTTCTGCACTCCTCATGAACGAACTGTTGGACGCTGTCATCGCTCGAAAGCGCACGGGCCTGTCACACGCCTCCCACGGGCCTGTCACACGCCTCTTATGGACATGCATGCGATAGCCTCTACTAACGGGCCTACACCGACACTGGCAAGGCACGCCGAAGGCCTGCGCCGACACTGGCAAGGCACGCCGAAGGCCTGCGCCGACACAGGCACCGCCTACAGGTGCGGGCCGAAGGCCTGCACCGACACCGTCAAGGCAGGCCGAAGGCCTGCACTGGCCTTGACACCGCCTACAAGTGCGGGCCGAAGGCCTGCACCGACACTGTCAAGGCAGGCCGAAGGCCTGCACCGGCCTTGGCACCGCCTACAAGTGCGGGCCGAAGGCCTGCACCGACCCCGACACCGATTACAAGGCAAAGATGCCGAGCTAACTTGGCAAGGTCGGACCGGATCCGATGTCGACACTGCCGACGTTCCTGGAGATGGCAAGCGCGCTGCCCTTGAGGTAGTGCGCATGCTCCAGGAACGCTCGGAACCCTTTGACTCTTTTGAGTTGCTGCTGGCGGTCCGCATTCCCAGCAGCAAAGATCCTGACCGTGGCATCCGCGAGTTCAATGGCCTGTTGAGGGACGTTCAGCGTTCCCACAACTTGCCAGAGGACGCGGTGAAGCGGCAGTTTCTGAAGGCTCTCGGCGATTCGTGGCTATACCGTGATTTGGCTAACTCTCTGGCTCGAGCTGACCAGCGGCAGGGCGTGTCTCTCCTGACTATTCAGGCTCGTGTGCGGGAGCGAGTTCCGCCACGGCCTGAAGGTCTCTGACGCCCCTGTCTCTGCCCTGTCATTTGGCGATGGCGCGTCTGACCTGGCTGCGGCGTTGTCCAGTCTGCAGAAGCAGCTGGAGCGCATGCAACAGGACATTCGTGACCTGAAGCGGCAGAAGCGGGAAGGGCCTCCGCCTGCGGGCAAGCACCTTACCCGCTCTGCTGCCAAGCTTCATCGTGCTGGTGTTCGGCCACTTGGCACCGCTCCTCCTGTCTCATTTGACAAGAAGAGTGGTGCCTTCGTGCCCCACTGCAAGAATGCGGTGTGTGCACAGAGTGGTTTAAAGCACTGGCATGCTGAATGCCCCAACGGCGGTCTTCACTCTGCCCACTATTGTAGTGCGGTTGAAGACTACGAGACTGACTGCTTGGCTGTTCGTTTCCAGCGGTTCTATGACGCTGGGGATGAACATGCCTTCGAGTCGCTCTGCACGATGGAGGGTCGCCCAGAGGTGTGCGAGCTGTCGGCACATTCTTTTGTGACGGCTGAGCCCACGTCTCTGCGGCACTTTCGGGATGCGGCGGCTTCCGCTCAGGATGCGGCAGCTGACGAGGGCTCGTTCCCGCTGGTCACGTTCCACTCGAGTGCACAGGACTCGATTCCGCCGCCGCCTGCGGTTCGGGATCCCTCTGCACTCGTGGCTGGTGGTGTGCCTACGGCTCATGACCCACCAGTGGCTGTCCCTGGCTCTCTCGGCTTGCCTGGCTCTATCCCATCGCTCCAGCTTGGCGACTCTGCACCGGCTCCGCTGTTTGCTGGCATGAGGATTGAGACCTCTGACGTTGGCTCTGAGGTCTCTGACAACGACCAAGACTCTGACAATGACTCTGACGGCGGGCAGCAAGTGGCTTTTGACTCCTTCGGCACTCTTGAGCATGACTCTGACAGGGGGGCATCGCCACTGTCAGCTCCGATGTGCCGTCCACGGGCTCCGCCGAGTTTTCTCCGATGTGCGTTGATGTCCTCGATGCTCTGCTGTTCTCTGCTGGCCAGTGCTACGGCGTCTCTGGTTGCCGTGGGCGGTGGTGACAGGGGCCTGGTTGAGCCCGGAGTCACCGTCCATCGGTCTACTGGGGATCTCTTTGCTTCGGATCCGCCACTTGGCTCTCTGGACATCCGTGATTGGCCGCCGGACGATCGAGTTCTTTTATCTCTTTCTTCGATGTTCAAACCGCCATGGGAATCTACTTGTCTGAGTTCTTCAGTTGATTTACTTTCTGCTGTGGAACCGCCTTGCCCACTTGGGCCTGGTGGTGCTCAATTTCGACAAAACAGTCTGCAATTCACTTCGGGGCTACTCTGTATTTACATCCCAACCGCTGAACTCGGCTCTGCTGACCAGCTTCAAAGTGGCTGAGTTTCTAGTCAATCATCCTGGCAGCTTGATTAGCTTTAGCCCAGTAGTGGGATGACCGGGTCAAGACCCCGGCACCCAGCTAGAAGTGATCGGTTTCCACCGAGTTGCACGTAGGTGTTTGTTTTTTATCACGTGGCTGTATACCCTGTACCTGCCTTGCTAGGTAGTCACACCCACGGGTGGTGTGCTGGACTTCGGGTTTAGGCTTAGTTATTATGGGCTCTGACTAGCCCCTAGCCTGACCCTGCTTCCGTCTCGTGTCCGTGACATCCTAGCACTGTACTGTACAGTAGTACAGTACAGTAGTACAGTCATCGTTTCACTGTCTGGGTTTCCGAAAGCATAAAGCTTCGGCCAGACACAAGTTAGAGGATGATCTGTTTGTTTCCTAGCGAGCTTAGCCGGACAGCGTATCTGTCTTCCTCGCATAAGGTGCCAATCTTGGTCATGAAGACAGGAATTAGCTCAGTTATTCCTGACGGAGGATTTGGGATGGAATAACTGTTCTCCTGTTGATCTAGATGGAATACACACCGGAGCCACTTGTGAAAATATACCATTCAACTCATCATCCACTATGATGAGATGTACATGATTACAACAGTATACTAACTATATTGATATGCATCATACTTGCTATATGCTGTCCAGTGGTATACAGACTAACTTGTATGATTAATCTATATCAATTTACTTAAGTGTACTCAATCAGTAAGTACATGCACAATATTAAGTCACTGACACTACTATGTAAGTTGACAACACACTGACTTGAAAGTGTAGTGGTCAAATATCATATTAACACATAATACATAGTACCATCCAGCTAACACATGTGCGAGCTGGATGTCAAGTGATGGCGATAGATATGGGACAGGATCAAACAACATGCTGAAGGGCTGGATGGAGAATATCTCCAGACCCGAAGGCAGTATCAGTGCTCAATATGCAGCTGGTAACTGCTGAGCACTGCCCATGCCATATTTACTATCGCTGGAGCAACATCAAAATCTACATTGCATTATGACAGTTGATGCAGAACTGATCACTCACATGCATGTACCAACTCAGATCAGCAACCATAAATGAACTGACAAAGGTTTTGGACATACACACACAAACATGCTGTTGTGTAAATAATGCTTAGATTATATCTAGCAGTGTCCAGATGTATTTGAACACAGAGATATCACTTGATATACTCGTTGTGTACATTCAAATATATCTCAGGATCTGACACAACTGTGAATCCATTTGCAGTTGATTTATCTTTATATTACCAGAGAGTGCAATTGCCTCCATGGGTTTCAATCAGAAAAACCCATATTTCATGTTCACCATACATGTTGAATTTTTGATATATTCACTATTGTGCCATGAAAATTATCATGTGCAAACGTGAAGAATGTTGCAGCATTTGTTTAGCTTGCAACTCACACACACACTGAGATATGATATATATATATATATATACGGCTGAAAAAGCTATAAAATAGGTGAAAATGCTCCACGCATGATTTCAAAACGAAAAATGTGTGCCCATTTTATATGAAATTATGATTTTATACCTATTAAGGTATCAGGAAATCATAATGACACATGTCA
The DNA here is from genome assembly GCA_001247695.2 of Cymbomonas tetramitiformis. Taxonomy (NCBI): domain Eukaryota; kingdom Viridiplantae; phylum Chlorophyta; class Pyramimonadophyceae; order Pyramimonadales; family Pyramimonadaceae; genus Cymbomonas; species Cymbomonas tetramitiformis. Next base: position 37,456 of record LGRX02033339.1, read on the forward strand.
TATCTCGTGTATCACCCTAGATATTAGGTGTTGAATATATAGGGGTGCACCATTTGCTGTATCGATAAATCTCTCAAAATGCTGTGCGTGAAACACATTTTGAAAAATTCGGATTGATTTTTTTCGCTGAAATGAATCTTTATATATCAAATAACAATCCCTGATTTATGCAGCATGCGTAACGCCCTGTAACAACCCTAAAATTAAATGTGTGTGACAGGGGGTGTAACGTACCTCCTGAAAACCACCTTACGTTCATGTAAATATTAAATGCAGTTTTGCTTAAAAATCTTTGCAAAAACATTATACTGCTTATTTTTTACATGTATTAGGGTTACTGATATCATGTAACACCCTAATCACTATATTGGGTAATAGGGCCACTGTAACCATACATGCCCTAAAATGCCACATTTATTTCGAAAAACTTCGTTTTTTGGCATTGTTATATCATGCTGAATCAGCACAGACATGATAATGCTACGGGCAACAACCCAAGAACTGTTGGGCAACAACCCTAAAACTGTAAGCTATAAGCTATAAGCTATAAGCTATAAGCTATATGCTATGGAATATATAAGCAGCTGACTGCCTATGAGTTTACACTTCCTCAAGGGGGGAAGAAGGTGGATAGGATTACACATATATCCATTTTATATTCCGATCTGGTAATTTCTGATGGATGGATTGCTTTTGATAAAATCAATGCATCCACAAATAACGTTGAAATCTGTACAACGTTGAATCCACCGCATCACTAATAAAGTGTAAACTCGGATGGGAAATTATATCCCAATAACTATAAGTTGACTTTTGCTCAGCATTTACATTCTCGAGTAAGTTTGAAATGCTGAACTATATACATAACATACAACCTGATACCATGCTTAATTGCATTTCCTGGATCAGAAGATGATAGTTATATAATATATATATGTATGTATATGTCCCACCTGATACACTTTGGCACTATAGCCGTACATAAGAGTGGGAAGGACAAGTGCATCGTTGTAAGACTGGATGATATAGTCCCAGTGCAGAAGGCAGAATGTGGCACCAGAATAACAGCTGATAACTGTTGGGAGACCACCATTTAAGACCTTCTAAGCGTAACTCCGTTGTCCTCAGATGCAAGTGAATTGTTCATAACATATTGACATCACATAAAAGCATTCAAATAAAAACCCTATATATTCATATGAGTTGTCATTATCACAAATGACATGGGTTTCGAATCATCGAAATGAGTATAACTCCGATGCATTCATTAATACAGAATAGCTGTTGAGATTATTCCTCCGGCTGGATTGCAATCATTCACAATCCCTGTACATTCCGGTGACAAAATATTGCACTGGACTGATCACCACATTGGTATAATCTGTGATATAAAAGTCACCAGAGAAAGCATTGCAATCAGCACAATGCTGTCTATACTCACAATGATGGGTAACATATATTCTCAGATGTAATAAATGGAGGCACAATGTGGCCTACGTTAAAATCGCGTATGCTCGGGCACTGTATTGTGACTTGCGCTAAGATCGTGTATGCATGGACACAACATGACTCATGCCAATGACGTGGACATATTTCATGCCACGACATTACACCTGAAATTAATAAATCACTCAGAGAGAAGGTGTTGACATCAGAACCATTATACATATAGTCATGAGGATTTTAAAGAAGACATAGTCTCTCCGATATTGACAAACATGGTACATATATATATATATCCATGCTCTCTGATCATATATTTGATATCCCACAGCATACGATGATGGTAATAGCAAACCACTTCGCCGCTGAAGGGTAGTGTTATATATATACACCACATGCTTGGGCATTATATGACCCACGCTGATGACGTGGATTCGGGCTGCATCCCAATAACTGCAATGTACCTTTGGTCCCGTGCAATGGGCTGCAACCCGAGAACTGCTATCCAGCTTCATAGAAAGCTTCCACGTCATCACATAGAGGTCGGACCTCTGTTGTATTTGAACGGCGCTTGACAACCGCCTAGCAATACACTTCCTTGAGGGGGGAAGAAGGTAAGCTAGAAATACAACTAAAAACCAAATAAATAATAAAGACAAATAATAAAACAAGTAAGTTGCATCATTGTTATGTTTTGGTAAGCCTGACTGTATACAGTCAAACCATACAGAACTCCATTAAGTTGACACATACATCAGCCATGACATACATATGAGCTTGATTTTGAAGACCCAAACATTGTATACATTCAGTCTAGCATGTATCCAGACTAGAATTGTATATTGACACGGTGCAAGCACTATAGCCTCTGCCACCAATGATCATTGAAAAGGGCAACCATTCTGATATTTCATACATATCATCTGATTGTATCATTAAAGGTGTCAAGAGTACTCAATGCAATATGCAGGCCACGGTCTGAGTACAACACCGAGATAGGTCAAATCCACTGAGCTGACCAATGCAGCATAAATGCTAGTTGCCCTGAAGGCTATACAATAAGCCTATTGCCCTTATGTCTTGATATGTATCCGTGTATTGGCATCTCTTTGAGGTAATTATGCCTACTGAATGAGCCATACCAATCATCTTGTCTTCATTGATCATTACATATCTGATCATATCGCCATTGAGCAATGCCTATTCTGTGAGATTATATATCACGAGGCATTTCATTAGTGCACAATAAACAATTGAAGTGCAACAAAGATTATCAGCTCTACATTATACCAAAAGGTTGAGTTGTTGTCAATTGAATTTTTTAGACACCATTTCTCAAAGTTCTATTCATCATGAAAGACAGAGTCTGTGCAATCATGGCTATTCAGCCTCCGACATAGCTGACATAGCTATTTAGCTTATGACCCAACCGTTCTTAAGCAGCCTCCACGCTATATGGCTGAAAAATGGCAAGCAATCTCTTCGGTCATTCTTGGGCATAGAGCGATCAAGCACAGCTAATCTAAGATGTTTATCCCAACATTGTCCAAGAGTTACTCATGTTTTCCATGTGTCAAGAAAACAGCCAAAATACCACCCTATGATGGGAGTCATCTCCTTAAGCGAGGGGAATGGTTATGCTGTAAAATTGACCAGTCTGATCACCATAAGTGACATATTTGAAAAAATCGATTGAAACTTGTAAGATAAGGTACTGCACCTAAAGAATAAAGGTTTCATCCTCTGAAATAGGAAAGGAGTTTTTCATTGACTCTAATTCCTGAATCCAGAATCACATAGAAAATATATTCTATCCTGTACATATACAAGTACATTAGATTCAGATTCTGAGCATACAAGTGGATTTGAATGCACTCAGGTATGTACTGAGTTGCAACTGTCCAAAGTTTTCATTCTGACATCACTATCTTATTTGTGGAATAGCATACAATTGTATAAACCATCCACATATAGATTGACATCATACTTGTGGTTCACATCATTCCAACACATAAGACACGCATGCTTCATTAAAGAATCATGACTCTCTGAAAGTTCATTCTGGAATGTTTAGAAACTTGTTGCCTCGACCATTAGGCCACGAAGTTTTGGGAAAAGCCAGACCACCGCAATCTACAGCTGGTTTCCAAGCGCAGTTCATCCTCATTCTGGAAAGTGACAGAAATTTTATAGTCATCAACAAGCCACAATTCTAACGGATTGAAATAACATCCTCCATCACCATCTGATTGGTTTGATACACCTCTTTTTGCGAGGGGAGGAAGGTATAGATTCATTCATTTTCATACAGCTGCCACAAATTGATTTACATCATTGTGATTTTGCTTGGAAAATTTAAAAATCTTATAAAAAGTTCCAACATCTGTATGTAGCAGCCATAAAGTTGATAACACGGTACATCATGCCGATTGAAACATCAAATGAAGTCTTATTTGACTTATTGACACATAAAGTTCATTATGAAGAAATCATAGATGCATATTTCTCCGGCTCTATCATATTATATGAAGGGCACTGACATAGGAGAACGATGGTTTTTCAAATGCGAATAAGCTATATTGTAAGCTTACGACCATCACTTTGACGTCAACAGCCTGAGATGCTGATTGTCGAAATTCAAGAGTTGAAGGATTCGATGATTCAACCTTGATACATGTGTTTTGATTGATAAATTGTTGATCCATGGTTTCTCCCCAAATCTAGAGAAGCTGGCACACAAGTTGTTGCCAATGTCTTTAGGAAAGCATCTGATCAAAGGATTGCCAGTTGTGCCACCAGGCATCGAATTCCATAAACAGCAAAGCCGAGTGAGTAAATCCGTCACTCTAGCTTTTTGCCCGACATTCCTTCCAGGTTCATGATAAGAAACAATTCATCAAAGTCATATACCAATGCATAAGTCATGCATAGTTACACAGTTTATATCCGAATGCCATTCCATCAAGGTTAAGCATCTTGACAGTAACTCTGGCCAACTAAAAGCCTTCCTGTCTTCGGATATCTTAAGCATTCTCATTTCCAGCTCCATTATGGACTAGGAAGCATCATGACTGTGCCTCACCAGGACACTAATCCTCAAAGCCGCACACATGAGGCGAGCCTTATGAGACAGTGACCTTTTTCTTGTGGGGCGTCAACCCCTTATCAAATCCTGAACACTTGTTAACACCTGGATAAATTTATCATGATGCAACTTAAGTGGGATTATAAGTTCCACATAATCATGTTGTCGACGTATGCTGAAGGCATAACTGCCGCATATGGTTACAATAGGTCGCAGCTTCTATAACATTGTGGCTTCTGAGTCAAAAGCTGATAGCCGATGACTTTTGCCAATAATTGCCGACCAAATAAAAATCAAGCCATGGAAACATGTACCCAAGAGGTTTTCGTCCATCGGTCACATATATATATCAGGGCTGCACCCCAAGAACTGCAGGGCTGCATCCCAAGAACTGCAGGGTTATATCCCTAACATTTTTTACCCTGCATCAAATTGATATGACAGGAGCAGGAATTGATCCTTCCTTGCTAAGGTGTAGTGAGCCTTGTTAAAAATCATACCCTTGCACAAATACGCACACATGCGAGATATCATATCTGTGGATAAATAAAAACTGCTAAATGCTACCTTTGCCAAAACCGTGGTTTGTCATCGGATTCTTGGCCAGTCATCCGAAGCTACCGGAGATAATGACTGAGGTAGAAGGAGTTGTGATCCTAAGTTGTGCTTGACAAACATGACTAAATAAATTTCACATTAGTACGTGGCGAATCCATTCTCACTCATCGCGATAGATGTTCGTCAAAGCGTGCGTACTGGACAAAAACATTGAGGAGTTGAGCAGACCGGTTAAGGATTATAAGTCCAATTCCGTTAAGCAGGGCCGCTCCGTTTGCATTAAAACAAGCCCCTTTGTTCGTTTATTATCGAAATCGGGCTCCCCATTACCGCCTAGGATCCTCCAAAGTAGCTTAAGGAGGGGAGGAAGAGTTGGGTGCACTACATCAGGCCGAGAATCGTTCGATTATAAATTGTTAAATCGTGGGATCATCGATCGCGCAAAGCGACGACGGCTAGCGCAAATAATCCGTAACGTAGACTTCGGATGCTTTGAATCGTCTAGCACATACATGATAACGTGTGGATCAATCAGTAATCCAGCGTAGGATTGTATCGCGAAAACGCTCTTCATTGAACCTTGGAACGTCACTCAACGATACGATTTCCGGAAAGGTGGGCTGCATCCTAAGGACTGTATGGCTAAATGCCTAAGGTGAGGGACTAAAGTGGACTCAGTTCCCCCCAATAACCTAAAAACACCATGAGGGACGCCTCAAATCGGTGTAAGAAGACTGGTACCAGCAAGAAGCGACAACAACAAAGACATCAAAGACATATACAAAGGTATGCCCGTTGTGAGGTCACAACTCTCTTAAGAGGGGAGATCTGTCAGGGTTATGACCGATGACATATGTGTCATACATGTCATACGTGTCATACCTGTCATACATGTCATACCCATGTCATGTCATGTCATGTCATATATTATTATGACAGTCGACAGTATGGTCGATCATGACTGTACAGGTCGAGTCGCGTCATACATTTATGACAGTCGTCAGTACGGTCGACGATGACTGTACATGTCGCCAGATGATTATGTCATATCATCAGGCATCCCTGTCATCGAGAGTTCGTATGATTGAACTCGAAGATGACAAAGCAAAGATACATCTTGTCGATTCTTCAAGAACCATCTTTCGCTTTAGCATGCACGGAACATGCATGCGCAGCATGAACGACCTAGTCGTTTACACAATGCTGGTCGTTCAACCTACGTCTCGGGTTCACAACCCAATGGCGGTACCATCTAAGATGATGGGAGACGTAGGTACTTAAGTGAGGAAGCGTTGTGCTTCAGCAGCTCTGGATTCAGAAACTGCACTCACAACCCGCTATATTGTTCACTTGTGTATGCTGTTCAACTGCACAGTGATTATTGATAATATTGAATATTATAACAGGACTCGCATAGCTCAGTCCTTATCGGCAAATGCGCGCACTATATGAGGTGATATATAAGAACATTTTGACATATCGAACGCAACATCCCGAACATTTTGGACTTGAAACTGAAATTAATTTCATCATAGCGGGTTATTAATTTGTTCGTAAAAGTCGACATGCTCAGTCGATGGGGCTACAAATGCGCGCACGACTATATGAGATGATACATGGGAATATTTTGACATATCGAACGCAGCATCCCGATCATGAAATTGCACCCAACACACAAGCTTATCCATACGAACATATTGGCATATCGAACACATGAATCCGGTCACGTTTCATCCGAAATTGAAAATTATTTTCTAGCGGCGCCCGCCCGCCATACCGATAGGGTTATTGTTATGGGACTAACTTTTGATGTACTCAGCCTTTGGGGGTGAAATTGCACCCAACACACAAGCTTATCCATACGAACATATTGGCATATCGAACACATGAATCCGGTCACGTTTCATCCGAAACTGAAAATTATTTTCTAGTGCGCCCGCCCGCCATACCGATAGGGTTATTGATATAGGACTAACTTTTGATGTACTCGGCCTTTGGGGGTGAAATTGCACCCAACACACAAGCTTATCCATACCGGAACATATTGGCATATCGAACACATGAATCCGGTCACGTTTCATCCGCGAAACTGAAAATTATTTTCTTCTCGAGACCTCCTAATAAGATTATGGGGGGCGCGATACTAATGGAGGGCCCATGACGGTACCGCGATAGACCCCCCCAACTAGCACATAATTTCCTTAATAACACGGTGAAATCAAGGGGGGTAACCCCTCCCCCCCCCCGCCCTTCCCGAACATTTTCATACTTAACTCCCCCCCCACCCCCATTTACACCCATATTTACAGATACAAGATACTGCAGTACTCATATTCGATATTGATACGGACTTACTTAGTATCAGTATGAGTATCATACTCCATACTGTACTCGATACTGAACACATCGTGAGCACGACGCGACGTGACGATCGACGCCTCGAGCGATGCGATGCCCATGTGACGGGACATTCTTTCGGGACCGATGATGACGTGAGTTGACTCGCGCACCCGAATTCGAGAACCAAGCAGTAGGAACTATTAAATTTCACGAACTCCGTGGTATGCATTAAAGAAGACTGGCGGCTGAACCACTTGCATGCACAGCAGCGGGTCTTCTCACCCGTCAGTCTTCTTTTTGTTTCCGTGCTGTTATTTCAAACGTTCGTTTTAAATACTGATCACACACGCCGTGTATTCACAGGTTGGGTTCGCTGGAGTCTGCTAACGGCGAACGGTCCAAACCTCGCAAGGTATTTTTTTACAATTTAGGCACCCCCTTTTGCCTCCTGGCGATTTCCAAAATCCACTACAAACCATCACAGCGGTTGCTAAAATTTGTCTTCGCAAGTGTAATTGAGACAAAATATATTGTGGGTTGCGCCCCCCACTCTGTATGTGACCATTGGTTGAACGTCCCTGTGCGCAATCACGTAACGTGATTTTTTGGAACTTATTTTGGGTTGAGAAATGCTTCACTGTGGTGAGGGGGAAATATTCCCACTGCACAGACTGTCATATTTCTCTGGTTGGAAAGTCTTTCACTGACCGAACGTTTGCTTGTGTGTGTTTCAGGTATGGCTGTTATCATATCAATGTGGAAAGGAGTGGGACGCGAAATGCCATGTTTGTTTCATAAGATGAATTAGCCTAGACCCTGCTTTGAAAAACGTTGACCTCTGCTACAGTTGATAGATGCAGGCGTAAACTTAGTATTTTTGTAAACTTTTATTTCTGTTTGCGCAATGCTTTCAGTATTTTATCGGCGCACTTCGTTTGTCTTGCTGTAGAGTCCGATGCTTGTACGCGCGCATTCGTTAAGTTTAGGGCCACGCACGCAGCGTATCTCGTTCATAACTCGGAGTGCTGCGAAGTAACGCATGCACGCTTGCTGTGGACTAGCACATCGAGGCAGCTACACTCAGCCGTGAAATACATCTACTGCTGAGTGGTACTGTACTTACGTTCGCACATCGAAAGCACACAGCAGCGCGTCATGTGATACATATATAATGCAAATATATTACATATATATGCGCGATGCATACTACCTGCAACTATTCCGGATCCACAAATATACGGCATACTTACACGATATGTAGTATGCTGCATACTTATGGATCCACAAATATGCAGCATACTTACGAGATATGCAGTATACCGCATACTTACGGGTGTCGCAACCATAATGCGAATAAATACGGGGGGTGCATAAATTCCGGAGATTTGCTGTATGTACCTTTTATGCAGGAGTTTTACACAAGGTGTATACACCCGTAATCATGCGGGTGCTGCAAGCATAATGCGCATATATGCGGAACCCATCTCAAAGCCGAATTTCTACGTAAGTTATGCAGGGCAAAAAAACCCGGATGGACAGAGCCAACCGCAGACCACCTCCGGCTTTGCCAGCCAACCACCGGCCTGTCAAATGGGAACAGTCCAAGCCATTTCAGCACATATTTGCTGACATTTGGGGCCCATGCAAACCCCCTGGCTACGACGAGTCAGTCTTCATCAGTGCCTTTAAGTGCCCCGTCACTAAAAAGGCCTTCGGATATGCCTCACCTTCTAAGGGAGGCCAACACTTCCACCTCCAGATTGTCCTTGATGACATTCAGTCCCACGGCTTCACACCAGAGACCATCACATTCCACACAGACTGTGCCACAGAGTACACATCGGAGGAGATGAAGACACTCCTCCGACAGTACCGCATGCGTCATGAGACCGGTCCGCCATACATGCACGAGTTCCAGGCTCAGATTGAGGTGCTCTGGAGAGACATGCAGAAGATCATGAACAGCACCATGCGCACATATGATGCCCCGCTGTACACATGGCCTCTTGCTGCACTCCATGCCATTAACACAGTCCTCAATGTCATGCCTAACAAGCACATTGGGATGGACACACCTCATCTCAGATACACCGGCCGTCACTTCGACTACACCGAGCTCCGGCCCTTCTGGTCCGAGTGCAATGTCTGACAGGACCCCGCACAGCGCTCTAAGGCAGGAGCTAAAGCTGACACTTCGGCTAAGCTACAACCTAAGAGCAAGCCCTACGGCTATGTCGGGAATCTCACACCTGGCAACTATCTATGCCTTGACACAGTGAAAGGAAAACTCAAGGCTCTCTCTAGGCCTACGTTTGTCACTGACCCTGCTCTCATGGCTAAGACACTTGCCAACACACACAACACTCTGGTTGATCCCGCCTCCACAGCTATCTTCACAAAGAAGCTGTACCCCATCCGACGCCCCACAGCCCTCTCCTCCCCCGACATCCTCGAGCTTGCATGCAGCACCCACGAGTCACAGACCTTTGCCTATGTCAAGGTCCAGTGTGCTAAACTCAGACATCCAGTCTGGGTAAAGCTCATACACTATCTTCAGCTGGCCAAGAGCCACTATGCCACTCTCATCAGCTTTCTCAAGCACATACACAAACATGGGGCACCTAATGTCTTTTACCCGTGTTTTGCTATGTGCTCGGCTAAGCCAGCTGACCGATAGAAGTATCACCCTGCAGTCATCGTGTTTGTAGACCATAAGCCTCAGGTCCAGCACAGATACCAGGTGTACTTCGACTCTGCTGACTCACACTCCACCCAGTATGCAGACACCGATGTTGTCATCATCTCCCCAGACCAGAAGGCCATGCTCCTTGCCCTCAGGGACGCAGACTCGGACCCCGCAGACCAAGGAGTAGTATCGAAGTTATTTTCCGATATTGATACTATTTCGATATCTCACAAAAGTTATCAACTAATATTCGATATCAACCTTTTTTTATCAATCAATATCCGATATTTCGAACCCGAGTATCGATCAATATTTGATATTTACAATCTTATTATCAACCAATTTCGATATCAAGAGTATGCATATCGATCAATATTTGATATTCCAATTTTCTCCGATTTATCAAAATATTGATATATCAATAATCAAGGCACTGAACCACACGAACAGCCAATTTCTTGCATTTTACAATAATACATGAAAATGCATAAGGCGTGGCCATAAGTCACGTGTGTCCTAGTCTTCTACATTCATGGCAGCCATGATAGAATGCTGAATGGTACCTTCTGACAGGTTTTTCCTGGATAGATTCTCTGACCATGACGGTGGCGTTTTCCTCTGCCGCGAGGCATGTTCTCTGCGTAGACAGTAGAGTGACAGAGTGACTTTCACTTAGTCAGACTGATCACAATCAACAATGGCAAGTGGTGCAAGTCTAGAGCTAGTGCCATGGAAATGTTTATGTTGACGTCAAAATTCTGGGAACGGACGATACACCCCAAGAGCACAGACCCCACCAAGGCCACCACCAGGCACCAACCCGACGAAGAGGAAATCCCAAATCTATCCGACTTCTTGCCCTCTACGATCGATAAATTGATCTTAGGCATACGAGGGAAGAGCTTGTGAATCACTCGCCGATGTATGCCCGCCTATCTGGCTTCAAAGATCGACTTTCCAAAAAAATGATGATATTTATTTATTGATCGATATATCGATATCGAAATTTGTAATCGATATTCGAATACCATATCGCATATTGATCGATATCGATATTTTTGGATTCGATATCAATCAATATTCAATATCTATCCACATGGTATCAATCAATATTTGATATGTTGCCTCTCGGGATCAATCAATATTCAATATTTCGATATGTAATAAAATGCATATCAATCAATATCGATATTTCGATATATTGATATATCGAAAATATTGAATATCGATACTACTCCTTGCCGCAGACTTCCCGAGTGATGCCTTCATGGACGAGCCAGACCCTGCCACATACAGACAGGCTCGGCTCAGCCCTAATTGGAGACAGTGGCACAAAGCCATTCAGTCAGAAATTGACGGCATACTTCAGCCAGACATGGCCGATCCAGTCACCGCCTTCCCTCCAGGCTCCACCGTCCTCCCCAGTAAGTTTGTCTTTAAGCTCAAGAAGCTGACAGACGGCTCCCTTGACAAGTTCAAGGCCAGATGCACCACCAGAGGAGACATGGACCGCACCTTCTATGAGGAGGCGGAGACCTTTGCCCCTACACCTCAGCTCACCATCTTCAGACTCCTACTAGCGCTCTGCCTGATACACAGACTCATGCCATACCACTATGATGTCTCTCAGGCTTTCCTCCAGGCTCTAATACCTGAGGATGAGCGGTACTATGTCAGGTTTCCGAAGGGGTACATCCATCCCCTAGAAAATGTAGGTGCCTATATGAAGAAGGCACTCTACGGACATCGGACCTCAGGCAGACTCTGGTCAGAGACCGCACACAGATTCATGACAGACCGCTACCCTACACTCAGCAGGTCCACATATGACGAGTGCCTGTACATCGGCTGGATTGACACTCAGCTCTTCATAGTCCTCATCTACGTTGATGACTTCATTGTGGCTTGTGCCGATGAGCGGTCCAGAGCCCGCTTTCACACTGACATCATGTCCACATTCCAGGCCACCTACTCTGGTGTCCTCAACCAGTTCCTCCAGCTCAGAGTTGATGTTCAGACTGAGACACTTCCTACAGGAGAGTCATACCCGACCAGGATTGAGCTTTCACACGAGCGGAGCATCACAGATCTGTGTGCTAAGTTCAGCATAGACACGGATAAGCAGCCACCTCGATCACCGATGGCAGAGGGTCTCTCCCTCCCCATTCCCCCACCTGATACCATTGACAGGTCCATTGAGACACCCCTCAGATCCTTGATCTACTCTCTGCTCTGGTTAGCCAGGACAGTCAGACCCGACATATATTACCACGTCACATATCTGGCTCAGTTCTGCCACCAGCCCACAGTTGAAGCCCTCACCGCTGCCAAGCGGATCCTTCACTATGCCTATTCCACCAGAGACTACACACTTGCTATGGCTATTGACTCTGCAGCACCCCAGCTCACAACGTTCTGTGACTCGGACCATGCAGGAGACACTGCCACACGGAACTCAGTTTCCGGCTACTGTCTCTACTTTCACGGTATGCTCATTGACTGGTGGTCAAAGAAGCAGAAGTCATGCACTGCCCTTCACTCTACAGAGGCAGAGTATGTTGCCATGTCAGAAGCCTGCACCTCCGCCCTGGCCATCTATAACACACTGACAGAGTTCTTTCCCTCAGCTGAGCCCATCACCATCAATGTAGATAACTCAGCAGTTCAGACTTTGGTCACTCAGCGGGCACTCTCTTCTAAGCGCAAACACATTGCGGTTCGGTACCACGCGGTTAGGAACTGGTGTCAGGAGCCCCTCAGGAAGTTTACACCGGTCTGGATTCCGACTGATGACAATCAGGCTGACATTTTCACAAAAGCCCTTCCTATCACCAAACACGGGGTTCCCATTATCGACAAGTTCACTGCCCGCCTCTTGGATATTAACTAGGTTACATAAAACCTCTAACCGGTTATACGGCGACGCGGGGTTTCGGGGTTATAACCTGGGTTATAAAAAAATAACCTGCAGCGACGAAAAACCAGGTTTTTTTCTTGTCGAAAAACCGGGTTTTTATTAGTTGGAAAAACCGTTTTATTTCTTGGAAAACCAAGTTATTTTCGTGAAAAAAACCCCGGTTATTTCTAAAATTGTAAAATATGGGACTAGTCCTAGTCGGACTCTCATCCTACGGCTTACAGTACACTGCTACACTCCGTTTGTACAATCGTACACAGCATGAAAGCACGGTCTCCACTCGACTGCACGGTTTGTGCTTCTACAAGGATTTTCCCTAACATCGAGACCATCTTAGGCGGCCAGCGATCACAATCATCTTGCTATCATGGCTTGGCACAGGGCCCTCATTGGGCTTCGCGGCCATCTACAGCCCAAATTCGATTTGATTACGAAATTCCCGTTAGCTAGGGCTCTACCTATTGCGACACCGACAGCGACGGTATGCCTGCATACGGTGAAAGTTTGTGATAACTTCCAGCAGGAACCACGGGTCCCAGGGCTTTCGGCAGCAGCAGCGTTACTAGCAGCCAGTCTTGTTCTCGCACCGGCATATGCGTCCTGCGCCGGCGAAGAGGATATGCACATGTGCGCGTGTGATGGAGCCTATAGTGGCCTTGCTGCGGTTGACAGATTCTGACTTGCCCACTGCGAGCAAGGTACAATATCACATGTTTGAGGTGCAAGAGAAGCCGAAAGGTCTCGATTGCGTGGATGACGACTTGAAGCAGGAGTTGGTTGCGATCCATCGTCACAGGTGAGCTAGGAGTAGGAGTGTTAACACACGGCGCCTGTGGCCACACCCCGGTTTGGCAGAACTATCCGCAGACCTGCTAGCTTGAACACCTTCTATGATTAATATGGATATCAAGATATGAAGAGCTGAACCCATAAAGTTTAAAGTATACATTCGTTGAAAATGCATAAGTCCTCTGCTCCTCTCCCGTGCACTCTTGGGTCTTGTGCGTGATTCTGCCTGCGTGACTGGTTCCTGATGATAAATTTGTATATTGTAATATTTGCATGCTATCCCGAGCGTGTGTCCTAGCTTATTATCAAGTTATTATCTCCTATTGACATGTTGAATATCAATGTTCAGTTGTTCACTTGTTCGTTCAGTATAGCCAATAGCCCAACGAATACCCAATTATGGCATACACACTTAACGTAGTCAGGTTATTTTAGTTATAATAACCGGGTTATTTGAAAAAAATAACCGGGAGGTTATAACAGGTTATAAGTTGCCCGCGGGTTTATGGGTTATAACCCCGGGTTATTTTAAAATAACCGGGGTTTTATGTAACCTAGGATATTAAGGACCGGCGTGTTAAGCTGGAAGAGAAGCTACGAGCAGCTGAAGCACAGAAGCTGCATGCCCAGCAACAACAACTACAACAACAGCAACGACATGATGAGATTGTCCTAGCATCACTGCAGCGGCAGAACTTGATAGGGTGACCCGAGGCGAGGGAAGGTGGGCCTCTGCGAGCATGTCTATTTCTAAAGACCCGGAGGCACCAATAGGACCAGTTCTTGCCAATGCAAATGCCTGATATGCTATGTTATGCTTGCTCCGTCTCCGAGTATATTATATTGCTTGTCTTACATTACCATGCCACTGCCACACACATCCACAGAATGTGGTGGTGTCACGGGGGACTAGATATACCGTACTGCCCCTGTATGACATTCCTCGATGCATGTGACAGATGACTGCATTATTATTCGGCTCGAGACCGCGAGTCATAGCGCGACAGAGACCGCGAGTCACGGCGATAGTGACTGCGAGCCACGTGTTAGAGTACTCGAGCATCACCGTAGCCGTACTCGTACAGACTTACACAACGCACGTAGCATAAGCTACTTAGACTCTCATACTCTCATATGTTATATCTTTTACAGACATATTATCACCGTTTGAGCCTCATATTTTTGCGTACAGCGATAGTATTAAAACACGGATATATAGAATATTCTACCCTATATGTGTTTCAAACTATCTATTAAAGGATCTCCCCTAGCATATGATATATCCCGTTTGTGGTCATAAAACTCATAGGGAGTTTTCAAACGGCGAGGGAAGAAAAGGAGTCCAAAAACTTGAATTTTGAAATTTCTCATTTTTTTAGGCATCTAGATGACTAGACCTTCAAGTTCATCACTCATAGACACCCCAAATTCCCATTCCCCGAATTAACAAAAAAATTGGCGTCACACCCCCCAAATAAGCCTATTCTAGGTGGCAACCTGTGACATTCACACGAGAACGGCGGAACTCTTATGAGAAGTTCATGGTTTAGTGGCTACTTTGAAAACCATGGTTTTGGCCCGACTGCCATCACTGCGTTCACGGACACGATGGGCAGATCGTTCGATCCCACGCTTCTGTGCATTTTTTTGATCGTGTACCCAATAAGTAGCCTCCAAACCGTGGTTTCGCGAAACTGTGGTTTCGCGAAATCACAGTTTCGGTTTTCATGGTTTTCTCCAAAACCATGGTTTTGGAAAGGAATATTGTGTACACGTCCGCGACAGCCTGTCTGCCGACGTGTCCCATCACGTAAGACAATTCTGAACCGTGGTCCCACGAAACCACGCTTTTCGTGGTTTCGCGAAACCACGCTTTGGGGGAACGTCAGCCATCGTCATCCAGATGCATAATGTGAAAATCGAATTTACGAAATCTGAAGCTCGACTCGAACGCCCCGAGATGTCGAAAATTCTGAAACTCTTCCAGTCAGGCTCACCGTTGAACTGGGAGCCACACGTCGTCATTTCGCCGGATCCGAGCACCGAGGTGCCACCGCTCCGAGGTGCACATGGTAAAACTGCGAACGGACGGTCAAAGGCGAAGGGGAAGGCAAAGGGTTCAAGATTTAGCGGCAGTAGGAATAGTTTTCAGAAGCATATGAAAAGTATTCTAGTGCTTCTGAAAACTATTCCTACTTCTTTTATATCCTAAACCCTTTGCCTTGCCTTTTACTGCTGCACGCGACCGGAAAGCATCTTTGAAACTTCCGAGTTTCAAAGATGCGTTTTGTATTTTGGGTGCACCCTAAAATTACAAAACAGCCGAGCGCTTCCCGTTTGTGCGGGATATTCACATGTATTCCATGGAATATTTCATATGAAATATACACTTGAGCACGAAGGCATCGGCCACGCATCTTTGAAACTAACGAGTTTCAAAGATGCGTTTTTTGTCATTTGGGTGCGCATACCCAAATAACAAATCAGCCGAACGCTTCCCGTTGGCGTGGGGTATCCAACGCTTGAATGTTTAATATTCATTATAATATGAGTTAGCATGCGAGGTTGCAAAGGCATCGGGACAGAATCTACGAAACTGTCCTATGCCTTTGCCTTTGGATTTGGGTTCGAACGTACCCAAACCCAAAGATGGCAAACAGCCGAGGGCTTCCCGTGCGTCCTAGCGCACGAAACTTGGCACAAATACTGCCAAGATACATATCTTTAAGTCGCCTGAAGCTCAAGGCTTCAAGTTACTTGTGCGCGAAACGCGCAATTTATTTCTAAGGCAGATGTTTTGGGTTTGGGTTCGAACGTGACACCCAAACCCAAAGATGGCAAACAGCCGAGGGCTTCCCGTGCGTCCTAGAGCACGGAACTTGGCACACATACTGCCAAGATACATATCTTTAAGTTAACTGAAGCTCAAGGCTTCAAGTTACTTGTGCGGGAAACGCGCAATTTGTTTCTAAGGCAGATGTTTTGGGTTTGGGTTCGAACCCAAACCCAAAGATGCCAAACAGCCGAGGGCTTCCCGTGCGTCCTAGAGCACGAAACTTGGCACAAATACTGCCAAGAGATATATCTTTGAGTTATCTGAAGCTCAAGGCTTCAAGTTACTTGTGCGCCCAACGCACAATTTATTTCTAAGGCAGATTTATTGGGTTTGGGTTTGGGTTCGAACACAAACCCAAACCCAAAGATGCCAAGCAGCCGAGGGTTTCCCCTGCGTGTGCATGTGTGTTAATTCATATGAAATATTTCATGGAATACATGTGAATATCCCGCACAAACGGGAAGCGCTCGGCTGTTTTGTAATTTTAGGGTGCATCCAAAATACAAAACGCATCTTTGAAACTCGGAAGTTTCAAAGATGCTTGCCGGTCGCGTGCAGCAGTAAAAGGCAAAGAAAAGGTTTTAGGATATAGTAGAAGTAGGAATAGTTTTCAGAAGCACTAGAATACTTTTCATATGCTTCTGAAAACTATTCCTACTGCCGCTAAATCTTAAACCCTTTGCCTTTCCCTTTGCCTTTGACCTTCCGTTCGCAGTTTTACCATGTGCACACCTCGTGGACAGATATCAATTCGACATTTGCTGACATCGTGATGACATGGTATCGCGAAACCACAGTTTCCAAACCGTGGTATCCCGAAACCACAGTTTCCAAACCGTGGTATCCCGAAACCACAGTTTCCAAACCGTGGTTTCGCGAAATCATGGTTTACAAACCGTGGTTTCGCGAAACCATGGTTTGGGGGAACGTGACACGCGATCAGCATATCCCCCGCCACCCAGGCGCCACCAGGCGGAATATTCGGGGGAATATCGCGAAAAGCGTGGTTTCGCGAAACCACGGTTTGTAAACCATGGTTTCGCGATACCACGAACTTCTCATTATTATGAGAAGTTCATGGTTTAAACCACGAAATCTCGATCATAGCGAAACTCGACCATGGTCGAGATTTCTCAACTACGTTTCGCTATAGATCCCCGGAATATTCTGCCTACGTGGGGGGGGGATATCCGCGTCCCGTCAGCGTTCAGAAAAATCGAAATTTCGTGGTCGAGTTCCATTTTTCATAGCGAAACTCGACCACGATCTCAACCACGGTCTCAACCACGGTATGTCATCACGATGTCAGCAGATGTCGAATTCAGTCCCAAATTAATTTTTCAATTCTACATCTGCTGCATGTGGATGACGATGGCTGACGAACTCGACATTTCATAGCGAAACTCAACCACGAAATCTCGACCGAGCCCCCCCCCCGTGGTCGAGATTTCATAGCGAAACTCAACCGAGGTCCAAAAGTGTCTCACGTTACTAGACACGTCGGCTCACACGCTGTCGCAGACGTGTACAAAATATTCCTTCGCTAACCAAGTTTCGCTATGAAAAATCGAACTCAACCACAAAACTCGACCGTGGTCGAGATTTTCATAGCGAAACTCAACGGAGGTCTCAACCACGAAATTTCGGGTCTCACGATCAAAAATCCGAACCGAAGCGTCCGATCGAAAATTCTTTCCATCGTGTCCGCGAAACGCAGTGATGACACCTTGGTTAAACCACGGTTTCCATTTCGTGGTTTAAACCTCTCATTACTCTATTCTGAATATTCTCTTTTTTTTCTTTTTAAAGCCCAGTTTGAGTTTCGAGTTTCAGTTCATCAGTTCGCCTTTCGTTTGGTTTGCGCTCTCTGCTCCGCCCTGCTCCCGCCCCCCGCCCCGCCCGCGTCCAGCATCCGCAATTCCGCATCCAGAAGACATCGTGTCGACCGCAACGCGCAAGACACACACACGCAGCGACCCCAGCGAGCCGACAATAAGACTTGTGACACGATGTGATCTGACGATCGGATGGCCAAGCTTCGAGGAAACGCAAGAAGTTCCAACTTGAATCCGCAAGTAGTTGGCTCTACTGTAGTGCCTATAAACTGTAGACTACAGTAGAGGCTACAAGTCAAATTTTCCAGGCGAGAGGGCAGATTCAGGCGAGGCAGAACACTTGCTTCTCAAGAAGTACAGGTTAACCTGTAAGGAAGTGCGTACTGAAAAATAGCTAAGAACGCACAGATATTTATCCATCTTCTAGAACCAGTTATGTAAACGTAACGTCGTTAGGTTGCATCGCATCACAGCTGTGCCCTGCAACGGGTCGAACGCTCTTTACAACACCGAACACGAGGATCACTCAATATGTCAGCCAAAAGCAATAAGGTGTGCTCAAAGGCGGTGCTAGGTTGTGTGCTGGGTTCGTGCCAATCTTTTCTGATCACCTCGCACACTGTTTGAACTAAGATAGCAAATAGCACGAGCGTTTTACGTGAAGGCAGCCCACTTTGTGTTTTCTTAATACTTCGTCGCAGAGCGATCGGACACTTCTGAGCGACCATACTATTTTGTTGTACTTTTGGTGCGCAGATTGCTTATTTCTATGACTCTGAGGTCGGAAACTTCTACTATGGCCAGGTGGGTTTTGCTATTCGGGTTCTCTCGGACTGTCGTGTTTGCAGCCCAGTTGGTTCATCGCAACGGTACGGCGAGCTTTTTACTGAATGGGCGTTGTACAAGTGCAGGGGCATCCTATGAAACCTCACCGTATGCGCATGACGCATGCTTTATTAATGGATTATGGTCTTTACAAACAGATGGAGGTCAGGCACCACCCACTTGCACCCAGCCGACACCTTCGCGGAACGCCTTGGCAAAACCGTATTTTCTTCCTAATCGCCTTACGCTGTGCGATTTAATCTTGAGTTTTTTTTTTGGTTTCGACCCAACCGCTTGTTACGTTTCGC
Organism: Cymbomonas tetramitiformis; assembly: GCA_001247695.2. Classification (NCBI taxonomy): domain Eukaryota; kingdom Viridiplantae; phylum Chlorophyta; class Pyramimonadophyceae; order Pyramimonadales; family Pyramimonadaceae; genus Cymbomonas; species Cymbomonas tetramitiformis. The sequence continues at coordinate 57,078 of LGRX02033339.1, forward strand.
TTTCCTCTACTGTGTGTTTCTCGACAATCGATCCGCCTTATGTGCCCTTAACTGCGGAACTTCTTTGAAACACTCACGAATAGGGCTTTAAACTTTCACAACGTGTCTCAAATAGCTTGACTTGTGTACGTATCTGTTTCAAGTTTTTCAGCTATTTGTCTTCTAGTCTTAGGGACGCTCTCATTTTTGAGTACTTCCCCTTCATGCTGGGGTTTGGTTGATCGACTCAATCTTCGCTACCTGGCGTACAGCCTAGGTGAGTCGGCAGTGTTGCCGGAACTTTTTAACATCATAACGATCATAATTATTGTATTTTCTATCAAAGACTTGAAATGCAACGCATTCACTGCTCGAATGTCTGAACCTGCTAATTGCACTGAGTCCATTGTGGTCTCTTCTTCACTTCATAAGTTGTGTCCAACGGAAGCGTGCTTGGTCTTGATAGCATCGGCTCTAATAGCCTTTGGAGGCTTTGAATCCGTTACACCCTTTGCAAGCTAGGCCCATAAATTTTGAAGGGTTACTTGCGTGTCCGAGTATCCTTTTGTCGGAAAGTTGCTGAACCCCTCCGTCGGCTATTGCGGCCAGCGGTAGGCTATAACGCTTCGGTTGATATCCCAACAGGTTAAAAAAGTGCTTTAAAACATTTGCGAAAGGCGTAAACGCTTATGAGTGTTGCGATAGCCTACTACTCTGAGCTCGCCGTGAGTCTGAAGTTCTTTTCGTTTGGAAGGTGTAGAGAGCCGTTACGATCAACTCTGGGAGAAGTCGTATAACTTGTTTTTGTGCTTATCGGGGTGTACGGAGTTTGTGGCAACATTACGCGAAGTGTTTTTTGTACGAGCGGCTTTCGCAAAACCCATCCGGGTCGACAAGGGCTTTCTCGCGCAGTCCTCACTTGTAAAGTTGCATGCTGCAACGTGACTTGCAACTCGATGTCAGCACACTTGCCAGTCACACCATGTGGGAATGCTTGCACTGTCTGATTGCTGTGTGTGCTTTGTCAACTTAGCTTGCATTCACTCATGTGTGAGTGCGCGCGGGTGTGTGTTCGTGACAGGTGTTCAAGCCAACAGCCATATCTCCTGACTATATGACGCTTTTTCACTCGGACGAGTACATTGATTTTCTTAAGATGATCACTCCCGACAATCAGGTACCTTGTTTTCCCTAGGCAGCACTTGCCCTTTTATCCTTATTCTGCCCGCATTCAACCCTTGGACTGGTTCTAGCGTCGACAACTTTCGCAGCGAGAGTTCCTTTTTGCTTGCGCAGTATTTCTCGTACCGCTTCTGCCAGTTTACGCCCTTAGGGCTTATTGGTCCATGAAGCTGGTTTTGGCCGGTGAAGTATGCTAACAGAATATGTTGTTAAAGCAAGTTCTAAGTGGTTTCGATTTCCTTTCGTTCACTCGCAGCACGAGCATATGCGAGAGCTCAAGCGCTTTAACGTAGGAGAGGACTGCCCTGTTTTCGACGGCGTCTTTCAGGTAAGACCGTGCAACTTGCCTCATAGGTCGCAGCGACGCGCAACTCCACTGCCTCTGTTCTCACAGTGTCTCTCGTGTGGTGTCGTTTCCTGCATCCTCGCATCCTCGATAAACATACTTTATAATTGTGCCCGTTTGTTGCACTTGGCCGGAAACTAAGCTCCTTGATCTGTATCTCTCTGCTTCGCAATGCTTCTGAAGTCGCATCTATTGCTTTGTCGCCGACTTCTTTAATTCGACGTGGTGACTTTCGCGTGGATCTCTGCCTCTGTCTTCCGAAGAATGACATTGCTCAAGGCGTCGTCTTGTGGGTAGTCTCTTTTGGTGGTGAGAGCTTCTCCTGCTTTCTGCTTTCCCAGTTTTGCCAGATCTACACTGGAGGCTCAGTAGGCGGAGCAGTGAAACTCAACCATAAGGATAATGATGTCGTAGTCAACTGGATGGGAGGCCTCCACCACGCCAAAAAAGTACGTTTCCCCTTTACAAATGCCTCCTCTTGTGCCTCATGATTTTGTTGCACGCTCATTCCCCGTCTTGCCTAACAAGGGACTTAGCGACGTCCTTCACTATATGGTCAATATGGGGTCACTATGTATCGTTGTTACGCCCTAGCGTGATCACTTCACTCACGCACTCTGATGGAGACACCGTGTTTTTGTGAGCATCCAAGAAAGCGAGCCGGTTCGTGGGGGTGATATGCGAGCATACCTGGATGATGGTAAAGAATCGCGAGGCGCTTTCAGAGACGGTTCTCTGGAGTGTCTCCTCACTTTTGTTAGTTCTTGGAAATTTAGCTTGATCCTGGACTTCACTTCTGATCTAGTTGCTCGTCCGCTATTGCACGTGGCCCTGCTGACCGTCTGCTCTTGGTTTGAATCAGTCGGAAGCCTCTGGGTTCTGTTATGTCAACGACATCGTGCTCGCTATTCTCGAGCTTCTAAAATATCACGAACGGGTGGGTCTGGCTGGCGTGCTCAGCCTCATGGGCGACCCGCCTCAGCTCACTCTCTGCTCTCACGTACTACAATATAGTTTGTGTTGTATCACAGTAGAGTGCTTTAAGGGACGTGTGACTTCCTCTCACTGCGCCTTCAGGTCAGACGCGTTTCTTTTAACGCAGTCCTGTGTAGTGACAAGCTTTCCACCTATGGAACGCAACGGCTACTGCGTTGCTCTCGATTGCGACTCGAAGAAGGCATGCGAAAGTAACCTGCCTTTGTTTCTCGTGTATGAGTCCGGCCGTCCTGAAAGCTGGCTGTTGAATAAATAGGCGATGAAAACTCCTTCAGAATAGCAATGGAAGAAGCCTGACGTCACAACCACAGTTGTAGTGCGCCGCGCTGTAGTTGGTGAGCCTCCCAAGCGGCTGCGGTGGGGTGATGCTACAGGTTTTATATATTGATATCGACATTCACCACGGAGATGGTGTCGAGGAGGCTTTCTACACTACGGACCGCGTCATGACGGTCTCGTTCCACAAGTTCGGGGACTATTTCCCAGGCACAGGTCCGTAGTCTGCGCCGTATTGAACACCGGACCTGCGTGAACTTGAGTCCACCTCACTTCCTTGACATCGTTTTTGTTGTATGACTTTTTTTCTTCTTGTTTTCTCTCTTATGCGACCATCGGATGCGTGTTCCTGACATCTCCCTGCCACTTTGGTTCACTGAGGTTGTGTGTTTCGCATCGCCACGTTTCTTGTCGTGGTGTCGTGCTTCTCGGGTCTTTGTTGCGATGCTGCGTCTCGGCGTCCTCACGTGTGTCTACCTGCTATCCACTCGTTTGTATCGGCGAGTCTGTTGCGGCCAGTCAGTAAACTACGAAGTTCTATCAGACGCCTGTCAGTCGAGGCTTGGTCGCCGTTGAGTTTTGAAAACGGGCATTGCGCCTTCGAGCCATTGAACACGGATGTGAGCTGAGCTGGGGTGCCTCGACAGGCCACTTGGATGACATTGGACAAGACAAGGGCAAACACAACTCCCTTAACATACCTTTACACGATGGGATCGATGACGAGTCCTACGAGCAGCTCTTCAAGCCCATCCTTTCCAAGGTAACTGCAGGCAGCACCCTCGAACGTATCTGACCATCCCGAGTGCATGATCTGGACGTACGGTGCTCGCAAGGGCGCAGTAGTAACGGTGCCTGTATGTACGGCAGGTTATGGAAGTGTACCAACCAAGCGCCATAGTGTTTCAGAGCGGAGCTGACTCTCTCTCTGGGGATCGCCTTGGTTGCTTCAACCTCTCTATCAAGGTACGGACCCTTGAATCTGGGCTCACGCATCTGTGCAGCTTGGGGATCGGGCCTCCTTGCGAACTCTGCATGTGTTTACTGGCAGTATATCGAAATCGCAAGTCACTACCGATCACCTTTTTCTTGTAGCTTTGTGGTCATGCCCCGTTTACTGACTTCGCCTCTTGCCCGTGGCATTCCACACAGGGCCACGGAGAATGCCTCAAGTTCATGCAAGGCTTCAACGTGCCCCTCCTTGTGCTCGGCGGAGGAGGGTACACCATCAGGAATGTGTCCCGGTGCTGGGCGTACGAGACAGGTACATGCCCAGCTGGGGTATGCCAGAGTTTTTTTCCAAAGCCCGGTTGCTTATTTTGTTTTCTGTTGCAAACCTTTTTTCTGGCACCCGGCTCTGCTACTTTGGCGATCCTCGCTGGAGTGAGGTGCTGCTGTGGGCAGTTCACAGCAGTTCACAGCAAGTTCACAGTCCTCGCTGGAGTGAGGCTGTGGGCAGCTCTCTGTGTGACTTTGATATCTATACGCCGGTTTATGATGCTGCTTGGACAGCCCCTCCCCTGACAAGTGCACATCGCCTGCTGCCAGGGCTGCTCCTCGACCAGCCACTGGATGATAAAATGCCCACCAACCCGTACTATGAGTACTATGGCCCGGACTTCCGGCTGCACATCCAACCAAGTAATATGGAGAACCAGAACTCGAAGGAATATCTTGACAAGGTGTTACACGCTCCACCTCTCGGGGCACCGTGCCTGCATGGAGCACCCACGACAAGTTGGGGAAACCCTGTCGTTCTTGTGCACCGTAGCTGGTTCCCCCCTCGTGTTTACCTGACTTTACCATGCCTGGGCTCGAGCACCAACCTAGAAACTTTCCTTTGTGGACTTGGAGTACAGCACTGGAGGAGCTCCCTGCACGTTCCGTTGTGACCCAGACGTGTGTGTTCCCTGTTCCTGCTTGCTTCTCTCAGCCACCGGGATGAAGGTTGGCTAACTTTGGTTGGTGTGCCTGATCCTATTCCATGCGCGTTCGATTTTATCCCCCATTGCCCCACACTTTCTTTTTTAGGAGGTGTGTGCTCGTTTGGACCCGATTTGTATGGTACTTGATAGCCACAGAAAGTCAAGCTGCGCCAAGTCTGTGTGTGTGCTTATCCTTCGTCTGCGGCTGGCTCTATTTATGTCCAGTCCTTGGGGCTTTTTCACCTGCCGGGGGACTGGTGATCGACAGCCACGTTATGGGGTACTGGCATCTCGTTGTTAACGGGGACGGCCACTGGAGTGCTTTGGATGATGGGATGTGGCCGTCCCTGTGGTACCCTTCTGGCGGGTACTGCCTCTTTGAGGGCGTCGGGGATTCGTCTGCGGCTGGCTCTATTTATGTCCAGTGCCTTGGGGCTTTTTCACCTGCCGGGGGACTGGTGATCGACAGCCACGTTATGGGGTACTGGCATCTCGTTGTTAACGGGGACGGCCACTGGAATGATTTGGATGATGGGATGTGGCCGTCCCTGTGGTACCCTTCTGACGGGTACTGCCTCTTTGAGGGCGTCGGGGATTCGTGTGCGTCATTGTGGTATCTTGTCACGGCCCCGCCCTGCTCTTGATATGCTTTTCACATCCACTGGGATGATGGTGGGCTGGCTTTTGTTGGCCGATCTCATGCCATTCAGTGTGGCTGGCTCTATTTATGTCCAGTGCCTTGGGGCTTTTGCACCTGCCGGGGGACTGGTGATCGACAGCCACGTTATGGGGTACTGGCATCTCGTTGTTAACGGGGACGGCCACTGGAATGATTTGGATGATGGGATGTGGCCGTCCCTGTGGGACCCTTCTGACGGGTACTGCCTCTTTGAGGGCGTCAGGGATTCGTCTGCGGCTCGCTATTTGGGAGTGTGTTGGATGCGTCTGACGCTTCCTCCCTCTCCGTGTACAGTGCTCATGGTTATTACACGTGCCGGGGGACTTGTGTTCTTTGACCTTGATATGAAGTACTGGCACGTCGCTGTGAACCGGGACGACCGCCGGATGGAAGTGGGTTTTGGGAGGCGGTTGTCCCTGTGTTGCCATTCTGGCGGGCACTGCCTCTTGGAGGGCTCGGTGGATTCGGTGTAGACCAACAATTGTTGGGCGATAATCGGTCACATCGTATCATCTTTCCATGCTGCTTTGCATCTGGGTTGGGAATATGTATGAGTTGTTGGTATCTTGTCACGGCCCCGCCCTGTGTCTGCCCTTGTGGTTTGTGCGCATGCGTATTGATCGTCCCTACACTTAGCACCAGTACACGCTTACTCCATGACCCGGGTGTTGGTGAGATGGTGTACCCGGCAGTGATTCACGCCCGCGTGCCATTGTGCCATCCATGCCTCCGTTTTCCGGCGTGTGCTTCTTGCATCCACTTGTATATACATGGGCTGGCATCAGCTAACGTTACCATGTGTGTGGGTCCGTGACGCATTCAATTCATCCTTCACGTCACGGACTTGTACATGTTGTGAAACTCGAGCTCTTGCTGATGTGCAATGTGGGGTCACATCCTGGCCGTGTAACTGAACATGAATGATGGAGGCGTGCACCAACCCATCATAAACAGAGGCATGCCACCATCCTCTGGCTCTGGCTGTGGAGCATTATCGGCTTCCCAGTAGAGGAAAGGTGAGGTGGAGAATAGCAGGGCTCCTCGCCATGTGAGGTGACCCCCTCTGAAGCGGGTTGGCAATGGGATTGGGTCGGGCGCGACCAGGTGAGGTGTAAGATGCTGGAGAATCTGCGGCACCTAGACCCCGTGCCTAGTGTGCAGATGCACGAAACCGCCCCTGACGCCGTACTTCCGGAAGAGGAGGCACGCGCTCCCTCGTGCACTTGGCCCCCCCTGCACCTGGAGCCGCGCCACCTCACACTCCCAACCTGAAGTGACTCCCAGCCTGCGACGAGGCTGGTGCTGGGCCTGTGAACCGGGCAGCTGAGGGGATGCGGTCAAGGGGCGTATCAGGAGGAGGAGGATCCTGATGAGAGGCCTCGAGTGAAAGGAGCTCATCCCGACCTCTCGACAGACTCGGTGAGCTACACTTTGTACTGTGCAGTGCATTGGAGGCTGTGGTTGAGAGCCTCTGCCGAGGCAGCGGGCGCCCTCCGCCTTGCATCAAAGTCGGGCCAGGTCTATTGTACTCACTGGGCCGCTGATGGGATAATGCGCATCCTCAAGCCGGGGTGCTGCATTCTTCCTGCACTAAGTGAAGGAAGCGATTTAATCTCGGCAATGCCCCGATGCTTGACCATCAGATGAGCGAGGAGAGCAGTCCAGCATGCCTGAAGCAGTGGGGAAGTAGGAGGGCCGTGGATCCAGTGGACCACCTCGGTCATCTGGGCCGCAGGGTGCGTGATATATTTCAGGGGAGGTGTAGCGCTGCGAAGCACGCGTCAGATGATGACAATTTCCAACCCATGCGCAGGGGTTTCGAGGCTCGAGGGTATCCCGAGGGGCATCTCAACCCCGCGGGTGACCTCGGTGCCATGAAAAAATCTTATCATGCAAAAAAAGTCTGACGACGTATGCCGCGCACCCTGCGCGCTCAGAAGGTGCAACCGTGACAATTCCAGCATGCTTGAGCATCAGATGAGCGAGAAGACCAGTCCAGCATGCCTGAAGGGGTGAGACAGTAGGGGGGGCATGAGCCGTGCAGAGGGGGTCAGTTGGGTCGCAGGGTGCGTGATATATTTCAGGGGAGGGGTAGCGCTGTGAAGCACGCGTCAGATGATGACAATTTCCAACCCATGCGCAGGGGTTTCGAGGCTCGAGGGTATCCCGAGGGGCATCTCAACCCCGCGGGTGACCTCGGTGCCATGAAAAAATCTTATCATGCAAAAAAAGTCTGATGACGTATGTCCTGCGCCCTGCGCGCTCAGACGGTGCTAACCCCGATTCTCTTTGTTACCTGGCGGTGGCTCCTCACAAGACAACTTTGTGTAAGCAGGCCAGCTGTGATGTGAGCTGCTCGGCCGCTCGATGGTGAAATCTAAGGGTCAGGGGTCAAACAATCAGGGGAAGGACGGAGTGGGGAGAGGTGTGCACAGGACGACGAATTTGAAATTGAGGAGAAGGCACCTAGGCATAGGGGCATGGCCGAGCCGACAAGTGCGGAGAAGCCGACAGCAACGGCGCCAGAAGAAGTGGCAGATGCTTTTGAAGCTACTGCCACGGAGGGCCCCGCAGCAGATGCGCCACTAGCTGCAGAGGCTGCGGAGGCCCCAGGAGCCCCACAGGCTGTCACTGCCCCGCCAGAGGTGCTGCCCTCGCACTGCACTGAGCCCCTGCACACTTCTAGTGCCATGCCACTTATAACCGCCCTCCGCCCTTACGCCCTGCGGTGGCTGCGGCAAACCTGCGGGGGCATGCATCACATCCTGGAGCCTAGCTGCGGACTGACCCGTGCTGTTGACCGGAGCAAGGGATGCGAAGGTGAACCCCGTACCTGTCGTCAGCATGCCTGATTTGACGCGCCCGGTTGCTGCAGTTGGTCTCCCCGGCTCGCAAATGTGACTCTGGGTGCGCGCCGAACGATGGTCCCCGGCGTTCTGCGCATGGACAGGCCGTATACCGAGGCGGCCAGTTGCCGTAGCACCCCTCCAACTCCTGGTGCTGCGCGTCGTTCTCGTGGGGGTTCTTAGGGGGGCCTTCGTGACTGCAGGTATCCATGGACACTCATGCGAGCGTTCCAACATACACTGCTCCAGCTCTGTCCGACGAGTCTGCGTCGCTGCCGGAGGAAACCTTAGCGGCAGCCCCGGCAGCCCCGGAGGTGGCGGCTTGGCCAGATCCAGCAGTCGCCGCGCTGCCTGCTGTGGAGAGTCCTATGGCAGAGGTGGCCGACATGCCAGGGCCGTACCGCACCGCCCCTGGTAAGTGCAGGCGCGAGGAGTGGTGCCACCAGTGTGAGGTGTGGGGGGAGAAGAGAGACCATGCCTGTGGGGCAGGGAGGTACTTAGACCGGTACACAGGGCCGATATGGCAGGGGTCAGGGAGCGCGCGACATGTCATGTGGGAGGGCGTGTCGAGGGGGCGGGGAGCCCGCATGATGCTATGTGAAAGGGACCCACCTGGGGGCCAGAGAGGCCCTGCAAAATCAGTGACGTGCACAGGGAGCAGGAAGGGCGCACAACCTGTCAGTAATGGGGGCGTACGCAGGGGGCAGTCTTGGCGTTTGCACCCTGAAACCTTCCGGCTTGTGCTGAGAGGGCAGTTATAATGGCGTTTGCACCCTGAAACCTTCCGGCTTGTGCTGAGAGGGCAGTTACGATGGGTGAGTGTGGCAAGGATGCACCCTTGAGTGAGCCATAACAAGCTCGGCCCTGTCCCCTGGGAAGGAGACAGCTCCTGAAACTCACACATATGGCATGGGGGAGGGGGGGTGCATCGCCAGATGTGCCGATGATGGTGGCTGTGCACAAGCCGGATCCCCCGATGTCAAGCGAGGACCCGGCGATGGTCGGGGAGGCTGCACCGCCGGAGTCAGAGCCGCAGCCGCCGGCCCTCGCAGCCGCAGAGCCCATGGAGGCGGAGCATGCCCCCATTCCCAAAGTTCCAGAGCCGGAGGCCTCCTTTCCCATGGAGGTATCCTTGCACAGCACGCAGGCCCTCCCACATCCGCGGCAGCCCTTTGCTCGTCAAGTGACAGGTGGCAGCACCTCCTGTCCTATAGAGGGTGTTAGGTCGGTGGACTCTAAAATGCCCGTGGGAGGGGGTTGTTTTGATGGGGCGATGCTTGGCTCTGAAGGGCCTGTGGGAGGTTGGTATCTTGGCGGGGGCTTTGCTGGGTACGCTGAGGAGCATTTAGAGGAAGGGAACCCAGTGTAGCCGGTGGTCACAGCCCCAGAGGAAGGTGCAAGCGGACCCCGCGGAGTGTAATGGGTGCCTCCAAATGAACTTGGAGATTGAGAGGCTGCTGTGGGGCTTGGTTGACCTTTCAGATGAATACGCCGATGGACCTGGAGACTGAACCAGAGGGAGAGGCGCCCGAGGAAGATGGAGAGGTGGAGGTGCCGCCGCCGCCACAAGCGGAGAACCCGCAAGCGCCGCCGGAGCCTTTCCAAGGGGCTGGGTTTGCTCCCTCGCTAACAGGTGCGAAGATGCCCCCGCGCTTCCGCAGTCCGCAATGACAGATCCCTCGCACAGAGCAACGCTGGGACGATAATTCTGTCCCAATCAATCAGCAAGCGCTGCCCTTTTTCCCCAATCATTCCAACGATGCCTATTTCCCCCAATCAGTCCAACGATGCCCCCATCACCTGACGGTGCCCAGTCTGTCACATATTCAATTGATTATTGCCCATTCAGCCCAGCAATCGAGCTCGCTTCACCTGTTCACCCAAGCAATCATCACCTTCTGGTGCCCTTGCGGCAAGTTTGTCCACACTCACCAATGGCGCGAAAGGACATCCCTCTTCCATTGGCGCTTGGTATACTTGTCTGAGAATTGACTCTTTGGTCCACTGCCTTCTTTTTTGGCTGCACGATTTCTTCCGAAACTTTGGGTATCCTCGTAGATTCATTGATGTCCTTGCATACTTAAACCACGTGCACTTGTGTAGAATTACTGCAAGATAGGAAGCAGTGGTTGAGCCCCCCCTGTTGTTGATTGGGACAGCGGAAGTGGCTCGGGAGCCAGAAGCATTGCCGGTTGAGCGCGTGCATATGCCAGAGGCTGCACCACCACCACCCCCACCACCAGAGGACGCGCCACCATCAGTGGATCCAGCTTGGCCTACAGGAGCTGACTTTGATACGCCATAGTGAGAATTGAGGAGTCATGATCGATAATGCGCCCGTGTGTCGGGCTGCGTACCTAAAACACGTGTTCTTTCTCAAACCTAATGCAGACTTATGTGTAGTTTGTAGTTGCGCAGGTGGTCGAATCGTTTTGTAATGTCTGACCGCTCGCTGTTGTATTTAACCAGTGTGTGGTGCACCATGTACTCATCGTGATGCATTCATTTCAAAGCGATGTTTGTTTTCTGATGGCTGAACACCACCTCGTGAAGCAAAACCGATTCATAGATTGTCCAACTTCAGTTTCATGGTGATAGATTATCCAACTTCAGTTCCATGGTGATCTGGATGTGTTCAACCAGCAGGGAATCACACTTCATTGCATTCTTGAGAGTACTGAGAACCTGTGATCGGGGGGGGGTGTATGTAGATTGCCTTCCCCTTGTAAAGTCAGCATTTTCTTACCTGCTTGCCTTGAAATTTCACACTTAATGTGAACCCATAATTAAAGTAATGCTTCTATAATGTGTAAAGTGCGGTGCATGCTTAGGTACCGTCAATGCATCGGAATGATAGGGCGACGCAGGACACACCGATAAGGAGCATGCTTGTTGGCAGCACTATGATGATTATGCCTCATTGTTGGAGGTGTCCACAGCTGCGGGATTCGACTCTGAGGTTTGGAGAAACGAGACGGAAAACCTATTAAGGCAGGAACACCGACTGTTAGATTACTGCTTGTCGTGAAGATCGCTAGAACATCGATCGCATCAGTGAGATCACGCACATTTATTTGCGTTTAGGTTGGAACACGTTTGTGGGGAGGGTCGCTTTTGCAATTTTGCGGTGTGTTCAAATTAGACCAGATGAGTGTAATTGGGCTACAAAATTTAGCCATGACGTAGATGTTTGGGCACATTGAGTTATGACAAGGTACCATATGCGGTTGTGGCGAGCATTATTCCATGCGTCCATTTGGGCGCAAAATGTTCCGACAATGACGTGCGTTGACTCGCGAGCGGAACTCCACGGATGTCGGCGCCTTCCATAAACCTCGGTTGGGAGGCGCGGACAGTTGGGCACCCACCTAGGGGTATTACTACGTGCTTTCATCTGATCAGGCAGCCCTGACCGAGAGTCTCGGTGCAGATCCCTAGAGAGTCGGCTCAGAGATAGATGACACCTGAGTGCTTTTGTAGTAGGCTGCATGCCACGTATGTATTGACCACTGTGATATTTGGGTTAATCTCAAATACGATATTTTGGAAAATTGATAGTTGAACAGTATCCCTTCGTTGGCTTGTACAGTAGCGCGCGCCAAGTCGAAATTAAACGGCATGTGCTTTCATATGAATATATGCTGAATATTTTTGCGTGATATCGCGAACTCGCGCAACCTTTACGAATATCACCCGATAGAGTTTCCACGCAAATACACCCACAAGGGGACATCCCACGTCAATTCCGAAAGCAGCATTGTTTTCCTCGACATAAAATTGTGGTGTTTGTGATATAAGATGCCCATAACTAACGCTCTGCAACCAAACCCTAACCTCCGCCAGTGACAAACATAAGGACCTCGCAGCTGCCACGTGAGTATACCGGAATTTCGAGTACTGAATCTGTCTATTTTGCCAAATACCCAGAGATGATATGCAAAATACCCAGGTTCGCGTATATAACATGTATGTCAACTAGCAACCCCGATAATGACCTTTGTAGAAATGCGTATGGTCGCCATGTCGCGGCTTAGTTCGACTCCGATTTGCCGAAGCTACCCGAAGTTGTAATGGACTATTCAATATGCCGTGGTGTCCCTATATGGTGCACCAATGTTGGTTTTAGCAACACGTGTGCCAATTCGCATGTGTAAGAACGCAGGCGACGATCTCGGCTTGGGATTATTTCATAAGCTTTTGCGGGTGACAATGATGTCATACCCGATGATTAGTTCAGCGTTTCATCGTGCTGACTGCAAAATGAGCCGTGAGGATAGGCCCGATCAAGAGTTGAAATGTGCACATATGCACGATTTTCTCCAATATGTTCACATAATAAATTTCAACACGAGGGGTTGAGTTTGATGTTCAGAATGGCGCTCGCACTCTTGGCTTATCTATTCCGTTTGATACCGACGAGGTATTCGAAAACGTTGGATTTCGAACACCATTCTGAACAGCTGATGACATATCCAGCGATGGCACGAGTGCGATCACCGGACAAACCGAATTAAGATGTGCGTCTTGTAGAGTTTTCATGTGCCAGGGGCACGACGACAGATGCTCGGAGATATGTTTTTGATTGAACGTGCAAAGGTACACAATTCGGATTTTTATAATATACTGGATCAGGGCCAGATTGAGGTACAAACGATAATTCGGTTCCGAGTTCTGAAGGCTAAACACTTCTCAAGTGCTCTACTTATTCACTCGTCACTCAGGTTGCAGGGTCAACCACTCGAGAGCCGATGTCACACTTCGGCTCAACGTTCAGTTCCCGATCCGATCTCATTTCTAATTCCGATTCGTCATTCTCGATTCAGATGTTATGCCGACAGGCTGACACGATGACTGCCCCACAGTACTGTCATACTACTGTACTGTCATACTGTCATACTGTCATAGCGTCATACTGTCATACTGTCATAACCTTAATATCTGATATTCGATTTCATTGTCTTTTCAACCCCGATGCGAATCTGACCATTCTTCGAGGGTCTGACTGAGTTCCACGATGACACCCCCCACAGTACTGTCATACTACTATAGTGTCATACTGTCATAGTGTCATACCCCGGACATCTGGTATTCATTCTCATCGTGATTTCAAGCCCAATTTCACTGTCATCGTGCCAATCCCAGATTACCCCCGATGACACACATACGGACGCATAGGCATATCGGCTCACGCTGTGCCTCCGGGCACATTTCATCATTTTTCGAGGTACAGGCATGCGATTTGTTCACAGGCACATGCTTTTTAATCGCTCCAATTTGTTCAGTTTGGTGCGTAAGAATGGTGTTCGAAGCGCTTGCTGGAAACTCTCCAATACTACATTGATCATCTATGATGGCATTTACTTAACTGCCATATCGATGATCTGCAGCTTTTGACTCAATTTTGACTATTGACTCATGTGTTATCATTCATCGGTGGCACAATCAGAAATACAATGGGAGCACTATCGCAACCCGTACTATGTAAACACATTGCAGTTGTCTACTTGCAAAACAGAACACAAGAGTCCTTTGTGCCAGACAGCAATTGGCATCCATCGTTAAGTTCTGTTGCAACATTCACATACAGGTCATGTGAAGTGATCACTAACAAAGCTACATTAAGCATGATGGAACAAGAAGATGAGGTCATCTAACTTGATAAGTCGGGTCTCAAGGATAATGGTTACGTTGCGAACTCGTTTTAGCTGCGTGCGCTGAGCCTCCGTCAGCACCACTTTTGAGCCTGACTTTTCCGTGCCTTGAACTTGTTCCAGCAGCGCCAACAGCTGCATCACAGCCCACCTCCCACCTTCAAGAATTAGTGCCAGGTAACGCCGGATCTCTGACAGTCCAAACTCAGTGCTTGCAACTAGGTCACATCCACCATCCGGTTTCGAGTCAGCACCCCTCTTGCGATCATTCAAGAGTTTGCCCCATCTCTCGCAGCCAGCGACATGTGTCCACACACCGCGAGTTTGTGACTAATCTGCGCTATCGACAAGAGCAACTGCGCATGAACAGGCAGCGCAGGGGAGAATGGATAACTATGCATCAGCAGTGCATTCTACGCAGTGCAAAGTGACACGTGGCGGGAAAGCACTCACATCCTTGTTTGCACTGATCTCGTGGTGGAGCCTGCTGCGGAGGTTACTCGCCACCTGGACGAGGTCGGATGCGAGCTTGCATACTGCCTTCTCGACGTCCACTCTCCACAAGTAAAACGTCTTCTGCGGGTTATGATCCGCCGTCTTTGCAACCTGAAGCTCCCCCACACCAACAAAGAGTTCCCACCCGTCCCTTCCCTTGCCCTGGGACGTGGATGCAGCACCCATCCTCCCATCTCCTCCCTTTGCTGTCAGCGTTGGCATCTGCAGAGAGATCCATCCGATGGGGCAATGCTAGAATGCGCGAATCAGCGCACGCCCGGAGCGATGATGGGGCAATGCTAGAATGCATGAATCAGCGCACGCCCGGAGCGCTGATGGGGCAATGCTAGAATGCGTGAATCAGCGTACGCCCGGAGCGCTGATGGGGCAATGCTAGAATGCGCGAATCAGCGCACGCCCGGAGCGATGATGGGGCAATGCTAGAATGCATGAATCAGCGCACGCCCGGAGCGATGATGGGGCAATGCTAGAATGCGTGAATCATCGCACGCCCGGAGCGCTGATGGGGCAATGCTAGAATGCGTGAATCAGCGTACGCCCGGAGCGCTGATGGGGCAATGCTAGAATGCGCGTAATCAGCGCACGCCCGAGCGCTGATGGGGCAATGCTAGAATGCGCGAACGGCGCACGCCGGAGCGAAGCGATGGGGCAATGCTAGAATGCGCTGACCAGCGCACGCCCGGAGCTGATGGGGCAATGCGAATGCATGAATCAGCGCACTGAGCGCTGATGGGGCAATGCTAGAATGGCGTGAATCAGCGCACGCCTGAAGCGATGATGGGGCAATGCTAGAATGCGTGAACCAGCGCACGCCCGGGAGCGCTGATGGGGCAATACTAGAATGCGCGAATCAGCGCACGCCCGGAGCGCTGATGGGGCAATGCTAGAATGCATGAATCAGCGCACGCCCGGAGCGCTGATGGGGCAATGCTAGAATGCGTGAATCAGCGCACGCCCGAAGCGATGATGGGGCAATGCTAGAATGCGTGAACCAGCGCACGCCCGGAGCGATGATGGGGCAATGCTAGAATGCGTGAATCAGCGCACACCCGGAGCGCTGATGGGGCAATGCTAGAATGCGTGAATCAGCGCACGCCCGGAGCGCTGATGGGGCAAGGCCCAAGGTGCTGCTACCTCCATCAGAGTACATCGAGATGGCTGCAACTTCGGCAACGGATAAGCGCCGGCGCATGTCTTCGCAGGTGGCCAAGCCGGAGGAGGGCAGGGACGAGGAGTAGAACCGACACCATGGAATATCAGATGGACGACACACGAGGGCAAAGACGTCGGGGAAAACGAAGGCAACGAGCCTGAACAAGGAACGCGGACATGGGGGGGAAGAGGCGCGGGTGGGGTAGGCCGCAGGAGGGGACACGCCCAGCAGGACAATTCCATGGAAGTGTCAGGGTCTCAGCACAAGGGCTGGGGCGGAGGCAAGAAAGGGGTCAACGGAGAAAGGTTCGATCATATCAAGATGCACCTCCTGAAGGGTGACATAGCCTGCCTTCAGCAACTTGTATAAGATCTCTCGGGTCTCTTTGATTGGCAGCATGGCCATGTCCGATATCTGAACTCTCCGCCCCCAAGCATATGAGAGTCACCAACACCGCAGCTTACACATGCCACCTCTGATGCTTCCAAATTTCGAACGAACATACACAAGCAAATCCGTCCTCCTCCTTGCCCGTTATACATGGCAAGCCCCTCTTACCTGCTTCTGCTCCAGCTGCCTTTTCAGAAAGAGAAGTCGATAGATCCGGCACGCGGGCCCACCTGCCAATCCCACAGTGACCACCGCCTGGAGGCTTTACCTCATGCGGCTCCACAAGCTCCGCGTCTCCAGCCTCTGCCGCTGTTCTGGGCTGGTGTCTCCCGCGCGCCGCACGCAGTGGGTCGAGCATCGCGGCCTCAGGGCGAACAGTGGAGACATCTGCGCTCGGAGGCTGCGGAGGCCGCGTGGCGTGTGGCAGGGGAGCTCGGGGCGCACCGAAGCGGTCGCGGATGACGCCTTCGACTTGCTTCTGCCTCACCACATCCATCATGCGCTTCAAGTTGGCGCTCACGCTGATGTCCCCGTCCGGCATCACTTGCACCTGCGCCGCGCCGCCTTCCCCCCTGACTCACCGCCCCAATGACGCGGCTCCCCTCAATCCCGGCCTCTTAGCTGTGCCAATGACGCGGCTCCCCTCAATCCCGGCCTCTTAGGTGCATGCCAATGACGCGGCTCCCCTCGATCCCGGCCTCTTAGCTGTGCCAATGACGCGGCTCCCCTCAATCCCGGCCTCTTAGCTGTGCCAATGTCTCGCGGCTCCCCTCAATCCCGGCCTCTTAGTGTGTCAATGCGCGGCTCCCCTCAATCCCGGCCTCTTCATTTGTGCCGATGTCGCGGCTCCCCTCAATCCCGGCCTCTTAGCTGTGCCAATGACGCGGCTCCCCTCAATCCCGGCCTCTTAGGCTGTGTCAATGACGCGGCTCCCCCTCCCAATCCCGGCCTCTTAGTGTGCCAATGGCGCGCTCCCCTCAATCCCGGCCTCTTAGGCGTACTCAGCCAGCGCGGCTCCCCTCCCAATCCCGGCCTCTTGCATTTGTACCAATGTCTTGGAAGTTTGGGCGATTACGCGACTCTTGCGTGACTCTTGTTCGCCCGCGCAGGCCACGGACAAGCTCTCCACCCCCACCCCCGTCCCGTGCCCCCACCACGGGCTGTGAGCGCTGCTCATCAGGTCGAAGGTGTCGTCCAGCAACACCTTGACCATCTTTGGGATGTCCTCCTTGTCTACCACCGCATACCCCTCTACCTCCATTTGCGTCATCGCGTGCTTGATCTGCAACCCCATCCTCCCAGCACACTGGGAAGTGAACCTTTGATCTAGCCTCTCGCCCCGAAAAAACCCAGCTCCCGCACACTGCCGCTTAATCCCCCTCCCGCCCAACACACACTGCCGCTCAATCCCCCTCCCCTTTCGCATACCTCCCGCTTAATCCCCCTCCCCGCCCAACGCACACTCCCGCTTAATCCCCCTCCCGCCCAACACACACTGCAGCAATCCCCCTCCGTAACACCTGTTTGCCGCTCCAATCCCCTCCCACCCAGCCTGTACCACTTAATCCCCCTCCGCCCAACACATGCTCCAGCAATCCCCCTCCTGCCCTTTGCTGTAGCTTAATCCCCCTCCATGCTTTTACGCCACTTAATCCCCCTCCGCCCAACGCTTGCACTGCCATAATCCCCCTCCAGCCCAACGCACCTTTGCCGCTTAATCCCCCTCCCGCCCAACACACTTGCCCTTAATCCCCTCCCCGCCCAAAGCACACTGCCATAATCCCCCCTCCCGCTTAACCCACATGCTCCACTTAATCCCCCTCCATAGCAGCACCTTTGCAGCAATCTCCCTCCACCCACCCAACACACACGCCGGCAATCCCCCTCCGCCCAACGCACACGCCCTTAATCCCCCTCCCCGCCCAAGCGCACACGCCGATTAATCCTCCCCGCCCAACACACCTTTGCCCAGCAATCCCCCTCCCGCCCAACACACACGCCGCAATCCTCACCCAAGCGCTTCTTTTGCCGCTTAATCCCCCTCCCACCCAATGCACACTGCCCCTTCTGCCTCTGTTCTGTGCCTCTCGTCTCGTGCGGGCCGCCTTCCCAGCCCTCGCCGTTATCTCGTTCTTCTATCTGCTACACAGCGGGGCTGCTGCAAGGTGGGCACCGCATGGCTAAGCTGCAATACAGCGGGGCTTCTGCAAGGTGGGCGCCGCATGGCTAAGCTGCAACACGAAGGGAAAAGCCAAGGTGGGCACGCCCAAGCTGGGGCGCAACACGAGGCGGGGCTTACGCAGGTGGGCACCCCGCATGGCTAAGCTGCAACACGGGCGGGGCTTAAGGTGGGCGCCGCATGGCTAGGCGCAGCCACGTGGCGGGGCTTACACCCAAGGTGGAGCACCGCATGGCTGGGCGCAACACGAGGCGGGAGAAGCACGCAAGGTGGGCACCTTGTAGCTGGCTTGCAACACGGCGGGAGCCTGCAAGTGGGCACCGCATGGCTATCTGCTACACAGCGGGGCTGCTGCAAGGTGGGCACCGCATGGCTAAGCTGCAATACAGCGGGGCTTCTGCAAGGTGGGCACCGCATGGCTAGGCTGCAACACAGCGGGGCTTCTGCAAGGTGGGCACCGCATGCCTAAGCTGCAATCACCGAGGCTGGCACACACGAGCTGCACTGGCAGGCCACCTCTCACCGCGTGCCCCCACTGTACCGGAGCTCTGCCCGCGGAGCACCTTCGAGCGCGCCTGCATGCAGCCCCGGCTCGCTCCGAGAGGGCCACGTGGGGCGCAGCGTGTCGACACGCAGTTCCCGCACGGCGCACAGGGACCCTCCGGGCGCGGCTCCACTGCGCAGTGTTTCAGCGGGCGGATGGAGGCGCTGTCACCTTACAGATACAACCTATGCATGGTGCGTCAAGGTTGTGAGCTACCTCATATTGGGTAACCGGCACGGTGCGGTCCACGGTGGGGGTAATCTCGTGTGATCGCGAGACCATTAGAATGGCATGCAGCACAGCGCCGGCTGCAGGCTCAATCTGGTCCAGAGCGAGCACCGCCTCAGATATTCGCAGAGGAATGCTCAGGGAAATGCACCAGGATGCGACGTGCTCAAAACCTTGAGAATCCTGAAACAGGAGGCTACAGCAGCCATTGGCGACATGTATGGACAAGCACGCTGATGTAGGGCGTGACGGTAGACCCGACAAGAATAAGGGGAGGCAAAAAGTCCTCAGGTCTAGAAAAGTCCCATCTCAAAAAACATGAGGCAGGGGGAAGGAGCTGCGCTGTCCTCTATGCTCTGGGCGGCGGCGCGCACCTTGTTGCCAACCAGCTCCACGCAGGCTGCATGCCTGGGAGGGCCAGCCCACCCCAGCGCCCAGGAGCCCTCCCGCTTCACCCAGCAGAAGGGAAAAGGCAAAAGAGATTTCAGGTGGGCCTGCCTCTGGTGGAACTTGCGACAGGTGCCGTCTAAAGCGAGCATGGTCAGTTGTGCGGAGAGCGCACCGGAAGCGCCGATTGAATTCTTCATGGCTGACACGCCACAGCACGTCTGGCTCGCGATCTGGACCCAGCACTGCTGCGTTGGCGCTCGTGCCATCAGCTACCGCTTCCCCGCGCTTTCGCTTGCCGAGCCGAACTGAGACCGCCCTGTTGCATCGCTCCCGTCTCGGGTTCAACTTCGTGGAATGTTCGCACCACTACGCATCGCAGTCACAGGCACGCACCACGACGC